>AWOL01S0002760.1:76482-102919 GCA_000715115.1 Nicotiana otophora
GGATAAAGTCATTCAAGAGCATCAGGACTTCTTAATTTAGTAGGCAACTTTTAAAATAATTAACTCAATTCTCGCAAGCATTCAGGAAAATACAAGGAAAATCTTTCCGGTGATACTGCATACGACGAATCCTTTACATTGAAATGGCTTATATTCTTCACAAATATAGTTGGCCATAATCCCAGAACAGACAACAAATTACTTGCATTCCGCATGTTGAAAACCAATAAACATTTAAATTTGTTAAAAGAGCCATCACTCTGTGAAAAATGCAAGTACACAAGATACATAACTAAAAAAGCTTAAACCTACAATGTCAATAAGAAAGTAATTTCATTGGGAGACAGAGACCAGAATTTGGAAATTGGAACTCCTCGGTGATTAATGAGAACTAGAAGAAATTCTCACTTTCTGCCATCTCCCATGCTCAGTAGTGCTCCCGACCACATCAGCCATAGGATGACATTTCAGATTATACACGGCATGCCTGCTAACATAGAGAAGACAGATATAGCAACTTACCTCAACAGCAAAGGCATAAGGAATCATACAACAAGTGCTATCTGAGCAAAACTTGAGCCAACAAATAGAAGATTCGTTCAGTGATTTATTAAAAGTGGAAGACTTCTACTAGTATCTCTAGAAATTAAGCAGTAAATAGAACCATCTCCGCTACTCAACAACTTAAATATGAGACAAAAGCAGCCATCAGGCCTGTGAAATTAACAAAAGAAATTGACCATAGAATTTTGAGGTGGTCAATCAATCTAGTAATGCCCATTCCTTTTCAACTTTTTTATGTATGCTATTATTCAGGTATCTCTATGTAAGAGAATACTGCGTCTGATATGCATATTATCCAGGTATCTCTATGTAAGTACAGTTGGGCAGATTTGTGGATTGATATTCCCTATTTAATTATCAAGGACCAAGGTGTTAACAATTGTACAGGATTTCAACACTTGTCGAATTGCTCAGTAACATCTTTCTTAGCATTACTAGTTGCTGAAACAGTGAAGTTTGGTCACTAAAATGTACCATCACCATTATAAACTACAGGCTAACGCTGAGCTCAAACCAGAACCTCTCTCAACCACATTATCGGAGAAGAGCAAAGAATAAGAGTAACGTAAATGAGAGAGAACCAAATGGCATACCTTTGCATTTCAAATCAATACTTTTGACTGCCAGGAGAAAAGCTCTGAATGCGGCATTTCTTCCTTTATTTTGGGGATGTAATTCTCCAGAACATAGAAATGCTCATTGATTCTATCATTTGACATGGCCTCGTCAGCTAATTTTACAGCTGCCATTTGGGACAGTTGAAATTTTGTAGCAACATGTTGCAACTTCCTAGCAATATCTTCCTTTCCCAGCATCACAAGGCATATCAAGAGAGATTTAAGCTCGCGCTTAGCTCCAGTAGTCAGAGACATCCCCGTTAAATGCTCTACCAAAGCAATCTCCTCACCAGGACTGAGTTGCAATGTACCATTAGTACAAGGATCAGGAAATAAAATAATATAAGCATCAATAAGAAATATGAGACTTGCATAATAGCATAATAACATACCTGCCAGCACGTATTTTCCCTCTATTCCGTTGACGTCTCATGTCTCTCGCTTTTGTACTAGCACTGGATTTGATAGATGCAGCTGATCCCTTTCTTGTCCTGCTTTATGAAAGAGGTTAGTTAAGAAGCTGGACTTTAAAACATACTTCCGTTGAAATAGAATATATTAGCTCCTACACAGTAGACAACAGGAAGATGCAAGGAACATGTCAGAGGGTTATGAAAGAGGTTAGTTAAGAAGCTGGACTTTAAAACATACTTCCGTTGAAATAGAATATATTAGCTCCTACACAGTAGACAACAGGAAGATGCAAGGAACATGTCAGAGGGTTATGAAAGAGGTTAGTTAAGAAGCTGGACTTTAAAACATACTTCCGTTGAAATAGAATATATTAGCTCCTACACAGTAGACAACAGGAAGATGCAAGGAACATGTCAGAGGGTTATGAAAGAGGTTAGTTAAGAAGCTGGACTTTAAAACATACTTCCGTTGAAATAGAATATATTAGCTCCTACACAGTAGACAACAGGAAGATGCAAGGAACATGTCAGAGGGTTATCATCAGGACATATATGAGTATACATCCACAAGAAGATGAAAATGAGAGAAGCAATATTTGGAAAAGGAAGGTAACAGCGTGACATATGATGGGAGAAGAACCAATTAATTAGAATAGGACAACCCAAGATTGCTTATTAAAAATCACATACCCCAAGGTGTATGCACTCATTCCACTGAAATTGCTACTAGTTTCAGAAGCAGTATCATCATCAAGTTCATTTATTGATCGCTCATCTGACTGTAGCTTGGCAGCAAGTAATAATCTCCGTTGTCGAACCGCTAAATAGCGAGTCAAGTACTTCCCCACTTTCTCCAACCCTTCCTCATATTCACCAACCAATGAGCTGGCACACTCGAGTGATGCAGTCCTTACTTCCTGGACCAAGTCATCTCTCCTGTGAAGAAATGCAGTCCTCAGAGCTTCTTCCCATTCCCTTGCACTGACCAAGAAACAAGTACCAGCATTAACATCTGCGCAATAATCCAAAGCTATTTTTGCAGCATCCCCTGGTTTACCAAGTGCTTGGAGTTCCTCACAAAGCTCATGTGCTAGTTGCAACACTTCCTCCTTCCCAAGTTTAATGAGACCAGCTACCGTCAGAACCCCACCCCAATTACCACACTCACGATAAGCCTTCAAAGCTTTATCCAAACAAGAACAACACAAATAAGTTGTAGCAGCATCCTCGAAGCATTTTCGGGAACTAAGATGATCTCCCCAGGCTTCAAGTACTTGGTTTCTCTTGACATAGTCGGTAACTAATTGGAGTCCCGAAGGGAAAAGTTGGGGATTTTTCTTCATGAGGATCATACAATCCTCAAAGTAAGCATCTCCTGCAGAAACAATGTGTTGAAGCGCAGTCTCGAACCTCTGCAATCTAAGGTCTATATTGTATTGCATCAACACTATTGGCAAGTTTTCTAGTTCTTGTAGATAGGGAAGAAATTCTTTTGGATCCTTTTGCGAATTCAAGGCGACGATAGCTGCAAGGTTCAAATCATAAAGTCCTAACGCAGCTTCAAAAACTGCCTCTGAGTCGGACAACCACAAAAGATGTTTTAAAGCTTCCTCAGCAGAAGGGTAGAGGTCCCTTCTCAGGTCATCTGAACCCGATAATTCCTTTTCTCGGATAATTTTTATTCTCTCTAAAGCTTTTTCAAGAGCTGGAGGGTCACTTCGAGCTAAAGTGGTCAGAATGCAGAGTTCCCTAGCAGGACTTTCCGCTACATGCTCCTCCAGAGCCTTCCTTATGGCCAGTAGGACAGAATGGATCTTGCTATTGCCATGAGAACTCTCCAGGTCTCCATGTTCTAGGGATCTATAGTTTTTGTACAGTGTCTCCATGATATTTTCATTCTTTATTGAACAGACAAATTCAGTTATATAACTTAGATTATTCACCTGCTTGACAAACTCAGCAGCTGACTGAACAAAGTTTTGCCAACCACAATGGTCAATTATAACATTGAAATCAATTCTGTGCCTTCTTACCATGAGCAATGCATCTTTGTAACGTCCCTGGATCAAAGCATTAATTATTGAAGCGAGGACCAATTTTCTGGGGTAGATGCACTCAAGATTCCCTCGAACTGTTTGAAGTATGATAGCAGATTCGTCCCCGTGAAGAACACCTACAATTTTGGCACCTCTTTCCCATATTTGAATATAGTTTCTTTCATCTTCTCCTTTTTTGTGCTTGAAAACTGCCAGGAAGTTCCCATACTTAACCTCCAGTTCTCCTTTCAGGATATCACTAATATCAATAATAAACAGTAAATCCTGCTTAGTTGCAAGAATCAAATGGGTGACAGTGTGGTCAGCAGAATTCGAGTAGAAAGAAAAACTGCTGCAATTGTTGCACAATGTCCGTTCACCAACGAGCAATCTACCACTGTCATCGAGACCAAATAGCAAAGCTTTCTGCGACAAACAGCCTCCAATTTGCACAAGATCCATCCAGGGGCAAGATGAAGAAAAACTCGTATCATCACGTTTCTGATGAAGCCCTCTGACATCAGCCACCTTCAGAGCATACTCAAACACTTTTCCACCGTCAAACTGAACATACGCTGAGCAGCCATTTCCCTGGTCGGGGACTATACCAATTACTGTACCTTCAAGAGATAATCTATTCAAAACTTTAGCATGCCAACCAGAGCATGTCACTGAACTAGGAATACGATCTTCAGAACACACAAGTTCAATTTCTTGGAGGCAATATATAGAAAGCTCATCCTTAGAGGACTCTTTTATTGCTGAGTTGCTAATTTGACTATGGCTAACACCAAGAAGCTTATGTGAATCCAACCATGCAAGGTGAATGAAATATTTATATCCTGAATCAAAAGAAGCAGCCTCAACATCAAATTGTTTACCTTCTAGCTCCTCCCAACAATCAATTGCAGGAAGCTCTACAACACATAATCTGCCATCTGACAAGGATGCAGCGAGGTTATTCATAGAACTTTTAGAGCAAAATGCCATACTCTGAATGGCAGAGGGAAAATTCAAACAAAAGAGGTACATAGGTGGTGGGATGAGAGATAAAGAAAGAGGGGTTATTAGTATCTTGGAGTCATCAATTACAAGTGCCAATGAGTTATTCATGACAGCTGTAATCCAGACAAAGTTGTAGGTTGTGATAAGCCCACCAACAGTCCAAGAAATCAGCTCTTGAGGCCTTATCGGATCCCACATGAATCTGACTCTATCATCCTTCATGTACCTGATTTCTTGCTTTAAGTACCAGTGATTGTTACTTAAGAACCAGATCCTCAGAGAGTCGTACTTTTCACCTCTGACCACAGCAGCTAGAAGGTCTGAGTTACAATTCCACTTCACAAATTCTACAGTAGCATCAACTTCTACATTGAGGCAAAATGAGCTTCTTTCTAATCCATTCCTCTCAAAGAAAACTATAGATGGGCATTTTCTATCTTCCTTTCGGTCATAAACTGCAGCTATTTTGGCTCCACTGGGCATCCAATCCAAAGTTGACCCCATGAAAGGCTTTGACTCTGAAACAGAATGGAGTGCCCCTGAGTCCCGTTCCCAGATTTTAAGCTTCTTATGGGAGAGATGAGAATTACTCACCCTGCTTAACGTTGCAAAGTATTTGCCATCACCTCTCCATGAAATTGAGCTCTCCAGCGAATAATTGGAAGAGTAAGTATGTTCATCTGAACAACAGCACAATTAATTTCAGTCATTTCCTTAACAGAAGCATAATTCAAAACCAAATGTGTGCAGCAAAATATGTCAAAAGTACATTGAAGTTACATTCTTGAAAGAAGAAATATTCTGCAACAATCCAAGAAAAGGTAATAGTAAAGACAACAATAACTGTTTTGTATGCTTAATGTAGACAGGCTATCATATTACCTTCCCCAAGAGGGCACAAATGAAGAACCTATTCACATACTTGCAACTGAAAATCAAGAGTTAGTACAATGACCTTTTGCATGCTTCAACGCTCCAGTAGAGTTGAAGCAACATGCTAGGCTTTAATATCACAAGAACTGGCGTTTTCACATGCAAAAACCAGTGGCATTTTGATAAGAGAACTAGCATATGCATTGAAGGACAAGATTACGTACCACAAAGAAGCAGACATTCTTGTTAGTACAACTACTGTACAAGTTTATCATATTAAACAAAATCTTACACAGCCTGGAAAGTACGCATATGTTTCAACTTTCAAATGATTATGAACACCTACCTAAACCAAACTAGAATTATCATTTTCCGCAGTTAAACT
The DNA here is from genome assembly GCA_000715115.1 of Nicotiana otophora. NCBI lineage: Eukaryota > Viridiplantae > Streptophyta > Magnoliopsida > Solanales > Solanaceae > Nicotiana > Nicotiana otophora. The sequence goes on from AWOL01S0002760.1 coordinate 82,376, forward strand.
TTCTCTAAGCATAAAGAACATGCTTATTCAGCTAAATACAATCCTCTAAATATTATACCTTGCACCTGGAAAAGACAATAGTAAAATGATCTCAGTAGAGGAAAATGTGCTAGTTCATCATCATTCATGGGTATATACCAAGCAAAAACGATGCCATGCTTGTGATTTCAGAGAATTTCATCTACAAAAACTATTCCAGAAATGTACACATAATCACCAAAAGAGCATTTTAAGGATGATAGAACTTCAGTTGAAGAAGAAAAAGTATTTATTAGTTCAGATATATGGAAAGAAGTCCTTACGTACGTCAATATCTTCAGGCAGATCATCCAGTGCCATCTCATATAAAACATCCCAGTCTGGTGTCATCATGAGAATTTGTCCAAAACCAGTAATTACACCAAGAAGATCTCCATCTGGACTAGGTGATATACACTTAACTCCACCCTCCACTCGGCCAACAATTTCTGTCGTATTATCATCCGCAGTATATAGCAATAGAAGACCATACGAAGTCCCAATAATCAATGCTTCTTTTTCCATTAGATAATCCATGGAAGTAATGAAATCCCCAGGCTCTAAATCAATAAGGTTATCTGATATGGAATTCCACGCTCCTGCATTCTGCTACAACCCCAAGCAAGTCAGAGAAAGATTTCAGTGAGGAAGAGGAAAATTGACATATAAACCTGGCCATAGAATAGAATGATAAAGATCTCTATGGACCCCATGCAAAAACTTATGAACTATTGGAAGTTTCTCCTTCATTAAGCCACATAAGACAAGGGAATGAAAAAGAACGGAAGCAAATAAACCTTTCTTCGCCTCTAGGCACACCTTGCAGGCACTTTTTAAAACATTTAAATGAGCTTCTGCAATATCATGAGCATTTAGCCTGCATCATAACTTGATGTGCACGTTATCTTCATTTTCTCCAGTTTTTATTAGGAGAAGCTACTTTCACATCTAAATTTACTTGACCATATTTAAATGTTCTAAGAGAAGAAAAAATCAACTTTTAGATCCTTTCTTACAAATAAAGTTTTGCGGGGTTGACGATTTTCCCACTACCACCCTTGCACTGTTCCATAAAATAAACCTGCTAGTCATATACAAGCAAACACAACCTGAAACATACCACACTACTGTTTATGTATAAACTTAGAACTCCGTGCCCTCCAAACAGATGACAAAATTTGGAGTATGCCTAATCCAAGCTGAATCATGCCAATTTTTTTTATCTTTTATAGATCAATTTTTATAACTAAGAATGATCTGAAAAGCACTACTAATCAAACCTTAAATTCTTTAGGTGGTCGTCTCCAAAAGATTTTTTTTTCCTTCTCCAAAAAAAGGGAAAGTATTCCACTGCCCACATAGTAATTGTATCACATAAAATTGGACAGTGTACTTATCATCTCCTAAATGTCACAAGTAAGTTTCCCTTGGATACAACCCCAACTACCATGACTGTCCAATCACCAATTATACGTATTTCAATTCCACAATCAATACTTGCTTCTTCCATTTGCATTTCTTAAAGTTAAAATAAATAATCATCCATTGTGCTAGAAATAGTAATACGCAAGAGAGTAGACGATTGCTTTAGTTAGGTACATCTGTTTCTACTGTTGTCACATTGTAACAAAAGGTGCTGATAAGTAATTTAATATGTGTTCAATATGACTGGAACAATACTATCAAAATAGGAAAACAAACTTTTTCCCTAACTTTGGGTTTAAAAGTTTAGTGGTCACATTATGACATTTTCAGACTACGAGTTTCAAAAGTCTATATTTCTTTCTTAAACTATGTGCTCAATCAAATACAGTTTCCCATAAAATGAATCACTATAAAATAAGTAAAACAATTTAGAAAAAAACTTACATGAGAAGAAGGTAGAAGTAAACTGTATATGAAGTTGGAAGAGGAAGCTAAGAAGAGGCGATTGTGCTCCACGTCAAATGCAGCGAAGCTGATAACTTCATCCTCGGAATTTAACTGAAGCTTCAACAATTGCTCCTTCAATATCTTCAAATTCTTCATCTTCTATCGCTATTCCGTAGCAATGGAATCGAAGAATTGCAAAGCAAATTGATGCGCGAAGATGAGGATGACGGAAGTGAGTTCTTTGTTGGGTTTAGCAGTTGCTGAACCCTAGAATTTAGAGTGAGCTTTTTTAGGGTTTAAGATGGAGAGAGGAAAAAATATAGTTAACCTACGTTTGACGCATAGATGGGGCCTGTTTTTCATTTTTGTTTAAAGGACAAGCGCTTGCTTTTTTCTTTTTGAAAAAAGAAAAATATATATTTTTTGTATACGATTTTTATATGTTATATACAAACTCATATATTTTTCCAACTACCGAATTTAAATAGTTTCAACTGTACAATAACAACAACAACAACCCAATATAATCTCACTAGTGGGGTCTGGGGAGGGTAGTGTGTACGCAGACCTTATCCCTACCCTGGGTTAGAGAAGCTAAAAATAATTTTTGCCTTCTTTTTATATATAACCGTTGATAGGACATGACGCTTGATAGGAATGTATGGAATGCGAGGATTAAGGTAGTAGAGTAGTAGTCTAGAGTGTTCATGAGAGTAAATTGGTACTGTCCCTTCTTGTCTATATTTTTATTAATGTAATGCTTATGTTTTTCTGAGCCGAGGGTCTATTAGAAACAACCCTTCTATCCTCACAAAGTAGGGATAAAGTCTGCATACAGACTAATCTCCCCAGACCCCACGATGTGGGATAATACTGTGTATGTTGTTGTTGTTGTTATTTTTATATATAACCTGAAAAACCGAACAACTAAAAATAAATTTCTCAAGTTCTTTCACAAGCTACATGGCTCAAAAGCTAATCGTTATTTGATACTTCGGAGTTATGTAATGAAGCTTGAAGTAGGTAGCTTACCTCTATATCTTGATTTTCGACATTCACTTTTCTTGATTATCTTTGAAATCTCTTTAAAAGCAACATTTTCAGTTTAAGTCTTGCACCGCCTTCGATGTTAAATTTGATCTTATATGCACAATTGGGAGACCAAACTATTCAATTTAAAGGAGAAGTTCCTACCTTGAAGCTTGAGTGCCTATGATCCTTTAGATTTACAAAAGGTGAGCACTATTCAACTGTTTGAACTTTCAAATGTGTCATTTAAAACTAGGAAAAAGGGTCAAATATACCCCTCAACGTTGGTATATTATTCACATCTACCCTCCGTTATATTATCGGGACATATTTATCCTTATCGTTAGTCAAACTTTTTTAAAATGCCCTCCACCTAACGGAAAGTCACCAAATTAAAAAAATACTTATTTTTTTAAAGCCCATTAATAACCCATTTTATTTACTGTACTTCTTCCTCGCATATTAGTCACCTCCTTCGTAGTCAATTGTTGAACTCAAGAAGTGAAAGGCATGAAAATACTGATAACCATATATTCATTTATACGTTGAGTCCCAATTCTTTTAATATCCTTATTATATTCTACCTTTTACAATTTTCTTTTTTTCTTCTAGCTTCTCGCTTTATTTTTTTTCACCATGTCGAGCTATACCGAGTATTCATCATGATTTTCTTTCCACCATGACTTAAATGTTTATAGCATCTTATTAGGTTGGCAATTCTAAAGTCTTAAGGCAGCTACCGAAGTATTTCTTCCTCCAACAGCGAGCCTTTGTTGATGAGTATTCATGCACCATGATTTTCTTATTCTGCTTTAAGCATTTAGGCAACAAGTAATTATCGCCAAATCACGCCTTAAGAACCAAAGTTAGATTCCAAGATATAGGATGGGATACTCATAATTCTTAGTAATAACTGAACTTATAATGAATGAAAATTAGAAAATAATTAAAGGAGATTCAATTTAATATCAAGCTACAGTCGAATAAATTCATCAAGAATGAAAGAAAGTACAACAAGTTAGAAAGTAACTTAACAACCTAAGTATACTACCTTCGTGTATTAACCAAACACAAGTATTATTAAAGCATATATCAGTTGTTACCAACTTACAAACCAACTGTCAAGTGTGTATTACATTGGACAAAGGGATGCCATATTATACCACACAAAAAAATAACTGAAAGTGATAACATGACATCCTAATGCCACCATGAACAACTAATAACCAAAATATAAGTTATTACTAATCATACTTCCACTACTATTCCCGATCTCTTTATAAATGAATAAAATATGTTAAGACGTCTCAGAAATCTATGTTTTGTATTTTTAAATGATGGTTTTAACGGTTTTGGGTTAATAAATTTTTTTAAATGATTATTTTATTAATCTGATGGCTTTCCGTAGGATGGAGGGTATTTTTAAAAAGTTTGGCTAACGGTAAGGGTAAATATGGCTCGATAGTATAACGGAGGGTAGATATGAACAATATGCTAAAGTAGAGGGGTATATTTGACCATTTTTCCTTAATACCAATAAAAATGTCGTTTGTATTTCATATGTCAAAACTAGATACTTCCTTCGGTTCATAATAAATGACTTTTTAATCTTTGGCACAACCCTTAAAAAAATACAAACTCCTAGAGAAAAAGATATATTCACTAAATTACCCTTAGTTAATTATTATGTTGACACATTGGGATATGTAAATAAGGGCAAATTTTGAAAAAATAAAATTAATTCATTCTTGATTATCTAAAATGATATTTATTTTGGACCAAAATAAAAGGCCAATCACAATTTATTTGTAACGACCCGGGCGGTCGTTTTGAGTATTTCAACCCCGTTCTCCCATTTACTGCTCAATTTATGCTTTACAATTATTATGTAACTTGTCGGGGTAATTAGTTCGGGTCCGGTGAGGTTTTGAAATGATTTGGAACACTTAGTTCCAAGGTTTAGAACTTGAATTGAAAATGTTGACTGGATGTTGACTTACGTGTAATGACCCCGGAGAATTTTTGCTAAGTAAATTAAGGTTTTGTGGTGCCGAGGTAGATCAATTAGTACAAGGTTGTAGAAATTTCTTGCCGCTCGGACTTTTTGGGTTGAACAATGCATTGGGAAGTAAAGAAAAAAAATTTCCGGAAAAAGATCATTTTTGCGGCCCATTATGCGGACCGCATAATGGCCGCAGAGTGAATTAGAAGTGGGGCAAGTTTGGAGATCAGGTTTGCGGCACATTATGCGACTGCATACCAGTTCTGCGGTGCATTATGCGACCGCATAATGACCGCAGACTGAAGTAGTGATGTCAAGTTCCGGAGAGCCTTTTTGCGACCCATTATGCGGGCCGCATAAGCATTATGCGGTCACATATGCGACCGCACAATGTGTTTCGGAGTATCATTTTTCTGGTTTTATAAACTCAACCTTATTCTTATAAAACACTATTAGGGGTCATGTTGAAGGGTTTCATATGATATTTTAGAGGGAGATGAGAGCATCTTCGAGAAAGAAAGCGAAGACCTAGCCATTTGTTCATCAGTTCTTGTTCAATGCTTGAAGATTTCACAAGGATCTTGCTAGGGCTTCAAAGAGGTAAGAGTTTCTTTCCCTAATTTTTCAATTTCGATTTTTTGGGGTAAAAGATGAGAGATTAAGAGTATGATTCTTGGGTGTAAGAGTATTATTTATATATATACGTACCAATAAGGTTTGTGCAAAGATTGTTGAGTTCAAATGGGTAAAGATTTGGTTGAAAATAGTAGAAATCTTCAAAGACTTTAATTAAAGATTCGATGGTCGAGTTAATGTCGGAATTTGGTGAAATTTGTATGGTTGGACTCGTGGTTGAATGGGCGTTCATATTTTGTAACTTTTGTCGGGTTCCGAGACGTGGGCTCCACAGGCGATTTTTCAGTGCAATTTCGAATTTTCTTGAAAATTTAGTATTTTCATATGGAATTAATTCCTATAATTTAAATTGATTGAATCGAATTAATTGTGACTAGATTCGAGGCGTTCAGAGGCAGATTCGCGAGGCAAAGACTTATTGGAATAAAGAATTTTCTCGGATTGAATTAAGTAATAGTTCTAAATTTGGTCATGAGGGTATAAAACCCCGAATTATATGTTATGTGATAGGTTTTGAGGTTACGTACATGCTAGGTGACAGGCGTGTGAGCGTGCACCGTAGGAATTATGACTTGGTCAAATTCCATGGAACTGTGTAGTTGAATAATCTGTTGTTATCTGTACATTCTCCATGTAGTAGAGGAATTGAACCACAAATCATATTTAGATTATGTGTTGGCACTGTATGGACCCATGGAGGTCGTGTACATGTTGAACTATCTGCTAAATTGTTGTTTTGTACTCAGTCACAGTTTACTTATTTATTTTATCTGAGTCTCTATTGTCCATTAATGATGCATCATATCATTATTGTTTGGGCTGATTTTCATGATTATTGAGAGCCCGAGAGACTGGAGAGATTTATGACTGAGTGAAGCCAATGGCCTAATTGTGAGACATTATACTATAGCACGTGAGTTGTCCGTGAGGATCCATATATTATACTATAGCACGTGAGTTGTCTGTGCAGTACGTGAGTTATCCGTGCGGATCCGGATATCATACTATAGCACGTGAGTTATCCGTGCGGATTCAAATATCATACTATAACACGTGAGTCGTCCGTGCGGATTTGGATATCATACTATAGCACGTGAGTTATCCGTGCGGATCCAGATATTGATACTATAGCACGTGAGTTGTCCATGCGGATTATAGTGCTTGGGTTGTAGGAGCCCCTCCGGAGTCTGTACACACCCCTAGTGAGCGCAGGTACCTACTGAGTGTGAGTGCAATGGAATGGCTAAGTGACTGTGGTCTTGAGATGATGCATTTGATTTCATTACTGATGCACTTCGGCTGTCATATGTCACTGCTTTGGAAATTTCTGAGAGATATTATCTTATGTTTTAGTTGAACTTGACATGAATTTACTGTTTTGCCCTTAAATGTTGAACTTGAAAGCATGCCTATCTTATTATGTTGGAAATTACTGTAATTGGATTCAGTTGTGAAGCTCGTCACTACTTTCAGTTCTTTATTTAGTATTGTTACCTACTCAGTTGGTTATACTCATACTACACCCTGCACTTTGTATGCAGATCCAGGTGTTCCCGGACATAGTGGGTGTTGATTCTTTCACACTGTTGATTTTTTCGGAGATTCAGAGGTAGATGTCGTGTTTCGCAGACCTTGTCTCTCCTTCCCTATCTCCTTGTTTACTGTATTTGGTCTCATACTATTATAGACCGTATTTTTCAGGCTTGTATTGATATTAGATGCTCATGTACTTAGTGACACCGAATTTTGGGAGTGTTTATATTTGTACTTGTGAGATTTCTTCCGCTGAATGTAATTATTGTATTTTCAAATTTAAAAGATATGTAGTTTATTGGGATTGTCGGCTTGCCTAATATTGAGATATGCGCCATTATGACGAGTGAGATTTTGAATTGGGTCGTGACATTATTTTCATTATAGATAGATCTTTTTTAAAATTTTATAGTGATTTTCTAGTCTAGACTTCTTTGGTTTTTGCGTAACTGGTGTTGAAATGGAAGAAAAAATGAAATTGGGTTAGCATATCTTTTATGGGGATCATCTTTAAAGTGAAAAATCAACCTAAGTTTATTCGGAAACTTAAAAGTGTTTTTCAATTTGATATGGGTGATGTGAAGGCGGAAAACGAATACTAAAATTTGGTTTTATTAGTGAAAATAAAGAATTTTGAACAAGAATGAACTAAATCGATCGTAAATATTACTTTGTAAATTTTTGTATGTAAATATTCTTAGATTTCTTTAGTTACTCCACAATTTATTCAGGAGGAGAATAAGAGACTTATTTTTTTAATTATCCAGAGGATGATTCACATTAGTTCATTAATTTATATTAAATTTGCTTTATATTTAGTCATAGATTCATATATTTAGTAAACTAACTTAATTTGTGTTGATTTTTATAAGTAGAAATCAACATAAGCCAACGCATGTGCACGTTGACTATTCCGTCATGCACCTGCTATAAAAAATATTAATATATACACATTTAAGGAGTAAACACCAGGCATTAACGATGCTGCCACATTAGTTTATTTAGAACTCGAGTTGAAAACCTAATGCCCTGTTTATTTTTTCTATATTCTACATTAGACTTGACCCAACTTATTTGGAACTAGATGTTTTCAGCATCAGACTTTGCGCTGTTGCTTTCAAATGCTCAACTAAATGCCAAAAAAAGAAAAAAAAAGAAGTGAATAGCTTCTATCTAACAATCATTTTTAATAACCGAGAAATTCTTGAGACCCAGTGACGCACGGTTCAAAAATCGTTGGATAATGAGCTCACCTCTCTACCCACGGATAATGAGTTCTAACCCGTGACGTATGTCTAACCCACACATCATGTGGTGTGCTTTTACCAATAGACCAAAGCCCTCCTTCCTAAGAAGAAAAGTGTTTTCCAGCTTAACCTTCTAGCATCCTGGACAAAACCTGTATATCGCGATGAAGAATGGAGAAGCAACATTATATCTTCGAATAAACCAATACACACTGCCCATAACAACAGAAGATGCAGAAAGGGAAAAGAGATGGAAAATTAGAGGAGATTCTATTATGTCAAGAGAGTAGAGAAAAACATAAGATTAAAGCAGAGGTATTACAACCTCTCATAAAACTCATACAGCTGTTAACCCACAGAAGCCTAGATAAGTCACAAACTGAACTTTGGAGGCGATGGTTCTCCGATAGCTCAGGGTTCTCCTTACGCTTTAGTCTTGTTGCGGATATATATACATGGTGACAACACTTGAATGTTGCTGAGCTGAGTTAAAGAAATGGTGCCTTGGTAATTCTTGAATTTCACCAGCCCATTAATGTTCTTTTAACTTTCTCCAAGATTTCAGTTCGAGCTCGCTTGCTGGCTAACGGATACTCTGGGCTTTCATCCAAAAGGAACCTATAAACTTCCCACTGCCGCTCTGCTGTTGAATGCCTTGCAATTTCAGCCTGCAGACCAATTAGGAATGTACTCATTATCGGAACTGGAGATAAAATGCAATTACACTTCCATTAGAGCTAGAAAAGCAAAAACATTTATGGAGGAGAATTTGAGCATCTGGCACTTACAGAGAAAATACAGATACCAAGCTTTTTTAAGGCAAATGTGACATCATAGAAAACACGGGGCCTTCCCTTTCCAGATAACTCAACTGGATTAGCAACCAATAGTTCTGTATCTGGGCCACGACTAGCAACAATGACTCGCAGTGGATGAAGCATCTCTTCCTTCAAGCGAGAACACAAAGATGCTTGGTTTTCATCATCTAGAATCTTTTTCCCATCTGTTCTCTGGATAAATAGGTCTATGGTGCGAAAGCCCTTGGCGGAAGACAAGATTCTTCCAAAAGCAATCTAGACGTTGAAATAACAAGCACATATGTTTTAATGTCTGAAAATAAGGCAATAGGAAAGGCATCCCAAACTAGAAACACCAATAAAGATTAAAGATGTGAAGTATAGACAATCTCATTCGTTATATGGTCCTAAATTTTTTTTTCTTTTGTGGACAATGTAGACAGAAATTTGAATCCACCTCGACCATCATAAGTGTTTTGCTTACAAAACAATTTGATTCGAGAGAACAGGAAATCACTACACAGTTACTAAAATATATGGTACCTGAATATCACAGTCCTTTGAAGTCCTCAAAATGTCATAGATGAGGCCCTTTTGATCAACACATTGTATTTGAAGCAAGGTATTGACTGGGCTCAATAAGTTATCCACTGTGATGGTTGCCTTCTTTAATTTTGCCGTATCAGAAGAAGAGGACTTAGGAACTGCTTCCTTAGACAATTCACAACTAAACAATTCTTCTGCAACTTCTTGTGGAAGAGAAGAGAATCCTTGCTGAACTTCGCATTCAGGCCCTGCCAACTGAAGTTCACAGCTAATGCAGTATTCTCCCAAAACATCACTTAGATGTTCACATGTCTCATCTCGTCTTTGTTTCGTGTGCAGCAAGTCCCTAATATGGCAACAGAACATCAAGCAGAAATGTAAAAGAAATTACTACATAACAGGCAATTATTGATAACCTTTAATGCTTAGTTTTTCCTCATTTGATGGGGAGGAGATGAATACCAACCACATTAGTAATGGCCCAACAGTCAAATTATATGGTGGAAATGAAGTTTGAATTGCCAAAAGGATCAGCAAGAGACAAATCAGAGTATTCTACCAAAAAACACGTCAATATATTAGCGCAGGTTTTGGGGAACAAAAGTTACATCCATAATCTTTTTTCATAGTTAAATAATCTGGTTGCTGCGAGGTTTTATTTATATTCTTTTAAATAATCTGGCTGCTGTAAGATACTATATTATGAAACTGATATCAAGCGGGCAGCACCATCAATCATTCAGTCACCAGTAACTGTTTGGTTTACTGGCCAAAAGAGGCTTGCAAAAGTAATTAAGTACTTCTAATGCTTAGAAATAAGATTTATTTAACTACATTGGCTTAAAAATTTGCATGACCCTGTGAATTTTGTTTCATGATGCCTCAATCCCAAACTAGTTCAGATCGCCTATATGATTACTCTAAATCCAGTTTGCTCTACCCGGACCCATTGCATTCCTGAGAACAAGAATCAAATTACTGCTACCATGTTGTCTTCAATATCTGATATCTTACAGAGTTAGAGTTGGTTCAGTGTACAAGTGTAAGAGAGCACAATACTTGAAACTGAGTTTGACCTTGTAGTTTTTTGACCTCGTAATTATACCTTAGTGGTGGTAGGTTTAATTAATAATGGTGTTAAAGAAGAGTTGTTCAGTCCAAATAGTCAAGTCACTGTGGTTCAACCATCATCCATCAGATATACAACAACAACAACATACCCAGTCTTATCCCACACCGTGAGGTATGGGGAGGGTAGTGTGTGCGCAGACCTTACCCCACATCGTCCATCAGATGTGCATTAGCTAAATGGGATTAGAAGACTAGCATCAATAACAATGCAGCAAGGCCACAAAATATAAAATCTTATATTAAGTAGAGAACCAAAAGCCGATTAGGTTGAAAATCAAAGGTGCCTTAAACATGTCAAGAATTTCAAGGACTTACATGTCATCTGTTAAGAAGAAGAGATCCAAAACTTTGTCATCTGGTGTTGTCATAACTTTTACTCTTTGAATTGTTAGCTCGAGCTCGCAAAGGACCTTGGTAACATCTAAAAAGCACAAATAACCACATTATGAAGCCACGTGCAAGTAAAAAAGGCACAAAACTTTAGATGCATTTATACTTACCATGTAGCAACCCTTTCCTGTCTAGGCAAAAAACCTTCAATAGGTAAACTGTAGGACGTGGGGAACAAGTGGACTGTTGGCTTATGTAATAAGGAATCATGCATGATGGACATGCAGACATAAGCCGATTTTTCAAGCTTGCCCAATCAACTTTCAGCCAGCTTGGACGTGGGATAACCCATAGCACTATGTAACACCATTTCCCATCGGTGGCAAAATCTGTATTAATTTATACATCAATGTCATCCAACATACTAAGTGGCTGATGAATGAAATCATCAAGATGTAAAATTTAATGGAGCTATCCAACATTTTGTCAGTGAAAAACAAGAACTTGAAGCTATATGTATACTTGAGAACTTTTAAGTTCGATTAAAAGATGTGTTCTGACATTTTATGGCAAGTAGTTCTTTCATCACAGGATTTTCCAAACTTTCGACATTGGATACGAGCCAGACAATCTTAAAGACAGCAAGTACTTTTAGAGAGACAATTCAACTTGGAAGCAATTAACACAATGCTTAATTATTGTATCTTTTATGTTTTCTCTCCTCTTTCACCAACAATGATGTTCGGTCAGAAAATGCATATATTTAACTATTGTTGCCTCACATTCTAGTACTTTTAATCGTCTTTTGAGTATTAATTATATTACTTTATGCTTAATATTATATTTTAACTATGTAGGAATAAAACAGTGTGAAAATGAAGAAATTTAAAACAAAATTAAATAAAACACAGAACAAAAAAGAAGAAAATAAAAGAATGAAAAGGAGGGAGACAAAGGGGGGACACCCGGTGTTTGTCCCCCCTAGTGGAAGACAAGGAAATAAAGAAATACAATTAGCAAGCTAAGAATTGAAGTTGAAAACGTACTGGTTTAAGCGCCAAGTCCAGCGCGACGAGCTGGCCTGGACGCTGTGTGCAGGATTTTTCCTATTTCGCCCGAGAAAAGGTTATTTCGGCCCTACATGGTCCCAACTCGTATAAAAGTGGTCCTAAACCTAATTTGGAAGGGATCTAACATATTTTTTGGGAAGAGAACACGCCACTTTTGGAGGGGAGAATGCAAATCACTCTTGGAGGAGGCTTCTAACTAATTTTTCTTCTCTTCTCTTCCTTTAACTTTATAGTTTATTAGTTCTAGAGTTGTGGGTGCTACATGAACATTGTAGTTTGAAGCTTGAATTGTTCTTGTTAATTTATCACATTGGTTTATTTATTCAATCTTGCGCTTAATTATTTGATTGCTTGATCACCAATTAAATACTATCTACGAATCTAGGATTGAGCAGAGCGAGATCTTGAACCTGAGTATCGGGAATAGATTTGCGGTTAGGATAGGGATATACCTAATTGCCTTGCTTGATTACTATACGGGAATTATTAATGCGTTCTTGTTAATCCTAATTCCATAGGAATATAGGCGTTAGGTTAGTTGAATAGGCGAGTAGTATTTCGGGAGAATACTACGAGTAATATTAACCATGTTGATCAATAAACCAGATAAATTAATCAGACAATTTAAGTGGAAAACTCAGCGGGATTGTTAGCTAACCCATAGCTCTGGAATATTTTCTCCCACTGAATTCGTCTCTAAGATTGCCGACTTGTTTTCTTTAATTTCTTAGTTTGCTACTCTAGATTAGTTTTAGTTAAATATTCATACTTTAAAAAATCACTTGAATAGATTGATTGTTTTAATTAAAATTTAGTTTAACATTGAGTAACAAATATAGATTGGGAAGCTAGAGAAGCAGCTCATCCATTATCAAATATTCCACTTTCTGCTGATGGGTCAGAAGATTAAACAACCTAACTCCAAACTCTACGCAAAAATCTGAACCTTTTTGGCCGCCAAGTCAGCACTTAAATATTCCATTGTCCATCCTATACGGCACATTTTGCTTTCTAGTTTGCCGAACGACACATTTTTATCTATAATCACAATTTAACTTTAAACTTTTCATTTTAACCCAGTTAAATAGTAAATACCCGTACAAATATCTATGGTTTTGTTTTAGATCATAAGTTTCAAAACTTTAAAACTCTATGCTCAATCAAACATCATACATAAAAAAAAAAGATCACATAAAATGGAACGAAGGGAGTAGTGAAAATGTAGCTTAGGTTTCATACGACCAAAGATAGTAATTTGAGATTGAAAGCATATCAATGTAGCTTAGGTTTCATACAATAAAAGATACTAATTTGGGATTGAACGCACATCTGAGTGATATTAGACGAAACAGATTTCAAATAATTCAAGAAAATCAGAATCTTTTGGAAGAAGAAATTACAACAAAAATAAAAATAGCTGACCTCCGCGGTTTACATAGAGTCCGAATTCAAGAACGATACGACCGAGGTCGCATCCGAGTCCAGCTTTATCGGGGCAATTAACGGTGATAACAGTCGGGTCACCAGATTTCACGCCGGATTCCATCAAAACGACGTCGTCCCATGCCATCCCCATTTCTCCGGCCAGAATTCACCGGCACCGGCGGCTAAATTAGAGAAATTATCCGGACGAATTCATAAATGCCGGCGGCTGAATTAGAGAAATTATCCGGGCGAATTCATAAATCTAAGGAAGTTCGAAGGTCAAGAAGACAAATTCACACCGCCCCCTATTTTGCAAACAATCGGTGGTTTATTTCAGCTGAAATTGTCGATGTTGTTGATGAACAGGTTGTTGTTCGGTCAGAAATGGGTCCCACAGTCACATCGTAACCACGTCAGACGTAGTTTGGCATTTTTCAGAGTAGTAATAAAATACTAATCTGAACCACAATATATGAAAAAATTCAAGAATAATAAGCACAAATTGAGAATATTAGATTCGAATATTTTTTTTAACTTGTTTTCTAAGAATATTCCATAAAATTGAAATGATGCAAAAAACAATTAAGTATAATCGATTTCTATGCAGAGATGACATTCACAAATCAAGAATATTAAAATTTTATTTCGATAAAAATACAAATGATAATACAATATAATTATTGTCTAATTTGTTATCAGTAATTGACATTCACAAATCAAGAATATTCAAATTTTATTTTGATAAAAATACAAATGATAATACAATATAATTATTGTCTAATTTGTTATCAGTAATTGACATTCACAAATCAAGAATATTCAAATTTTATTTTGATAAAAATACAAATGATAATACAATATAATTATTGTCTAATTTGTTATCAGTAATCTTATTTTTTGCGTGTTACTCAAATATATAGTCATTCGCCTATTTCATGCAACCTAGTTCTATACACGAGATTATTAAATTTCGCAGAACAAAATTTTGGATAATAATTAACGATATTTAAGAATGTTACCCTTTAAAATACATATTCATTTTTGCTAGAAAATTTATTCGAGATTATAATTTATCGACACTAACTAAGTTAGAATTAAAGTGTAGTAGATTGGGTAATTATATTTGGCGTTATAATTATATCTGGACAAGGTGTGTTGCTCTGATGGTAAGCACCCTCCACTTCCAACCAAGAGGTTGTAAGTTCGAGTCACCCCAAGAGCAAGGTGAGGAGTTCTTGGAGGGAAGGATGTCGAGGGTCATTTGGAAACAGCCTCTCTACCCCAGGGTAGGGGTAAGGTCTGCGTACACACTACCCTCCCCAGACCCGGGGATTATACTGGATTGTTGTTGTTGTTATAGTTTTTTACATAAAATTACAGAGAGAAAGATAGTAACACACTAAACAAAGATAGAATAAACAGAGTCTTAGAAGTTAGAAGTGTTACATGTCCAATTTTTTTTGACAGTGTCACATTTTTAGCTGTATGTATACATTAGAATTACAATACAAAATTTAATCAGTTTCAAATCAACTTCGCCTTAAACAAAAAATTTTGATTTCAAAGTTATCTAAGATTTTCAACAATCCAAAAATGAAAATAAAACTCATTTTTAAATAGCAACATCATTTTGCCATTAAAAACTAGTATTGCTGATTGTATTTCAATACACCTTAAAAGAACCTATACTTAAATTTATTCATGTTGTTAATTTGTATCGGAAGGACCATGATTTTAAGATATTATTTTTAAATCCGTGGATAATCTTTTCTTTGTCTTCTTTTTGTACATGGTCAATATTTTATATTCAGCTTTTCCTTATCCAATATGCAAACCTGATTTTTCTAACAAGTGATAAGGAGGCATATGCAATTTTTAATTATCTTAATAAGATATGTATAAATATATATTTTCCCCATTAAGATAGATATATATTATCAAAATCATTGAACGGATGTTTCATGAATTCAACAACTAAGCAATCATAAAGTTGGAGGTAGGTGCTCTACATAAATCATTATAATTCTAACCATTGTAGCATTAATAAATTTCATCTTCTACTTTTAACATGATTTTTTGAAGACAAACTTAGAAATTCCTTACTTTTTTAAATAACTAAAAAAGAGGATTTGTTTAATTCAACTCAAACTAATTATAACTTCTCTACACACACATATGTATGCATTAATCATAATAATAATAATAATAATAATAATAATAATAATAATAATAATAATAATAATAATAATAAATTATTATTATTATTATTATTATTAGTAGTAGTAGTAGTATACCATTTACTATGCAATAGCCTCGATTAACATCTTATTAGGATCAAATAACATATAGATGTATTGCAAGTACATTATTTCCTACAAAATGTGAAGGATTTTTTTTCACCAATGAAAATGTGAAGGAAAATATTTTTTGCAGATTTAATCTAAAATTTTCGTAAAATTGAGATGGTTAAATTTTCCCGGAAAGGTACGGGAAATGGTGAGATTTTTTTATTGTGGTGGGGAAAAAATAAGTTAATATGTTAAGTATTAAATTAATTTCCAGAACTCCAACAAGTGGTTTGCTATTTGCTATTGTGATTTTATTTTGATGATTGAAGTTGACTTGACTTTTGCCCATTTAGCATTAGAAGTAAATGGTGCAATGGATTTGCAACTTGTTTTTGTTTGAAGATAATTAAAACATAGAATTAGGCAGCTGCTAATTAGTTAACAATTCCAATATGACACTCAAGAAGTTTTTAGACAAACCCAAGAGCAACCGAACTCTATTAGAGTCCTTAATATGGTAATTACGTCACAAAGTTGTTTAATTATACTGTCTAAAGTTGGTTTTCAGATTTAAGTCCAAACTTGTCGGTTTTCAGAATTATACAAGTTATAAATGTGCCTTAAGAAAGGGACCTTTTTATTATCTCATGCGTCTCAACAAATTTTAAGCAATATTAATTTAAAAAAAAAATTCAACAAGTTCTTTGGAAAAGTTATTAACACAATTTCTGATGAGTGCTTCCAAAAGTTCTTTAAAGAAAGTTTCCTAAGGCACAGAAAAAAAGACAAAGGTTTTTGAAAAACTTTTATTGCCATTAGTTTAATTCTAATTTAATTTTCATATTTAGGTCTAAAATTATGAGGTAATATTCTATTCAAAGGAAATGTGAGAAATGAGAAATGAGAAATGTTATAAAGGTGCCTTAAGAAGTAGTTTAGGCGTTCCATTCTTCTTTTCTCCTTTTTGGGCAGAGCCGGGCCTATATTATAAAGTGGCTTTATGTGACGCCATAAAGTTCGACAAAAATTCAATATATATATATATATATATATATATATATATATATATATATATATATATATAATGATCAATTAGTAGTGACACTCTATATACAAAGTAAATTTTTGTCGAATATAAAAATACATTCGCGATCTTCAAATACTGCGTCCGTCTCTGTTTCTAGGCCACAAAGTAATTTGTAAAACACTTAAATCTCTAAATTCTATTAAATAAATTGATTCACGCCTTTTCTTGATTATAGACTTCACATGAACCTTATCCTAGGATTGATTGTTGTAACCATGGCTAAGGGTGTACATTAGTCCACGACGATTTGAGTAGAAAGCCTACCTAAAAAACACAAATACAAAAGGGACAAATGAATAAGCTAAAGGACAAGATAATGAAGTATGACATGAATCACGTGGATCTAAATGCAACGTCAAAAAGATAATGCTGAGGCAAGGATAAGTTGAAATTCAAGTATGTGTTGTTGGCCTCTTCCAAAATAATCCATAGCGGCCTAGCCAAACATTAATCCAAGTACAGTTTTATCTTATAGTACATATTTTTCAATCTCGCTTTATACATGTGGTCTAGTGATCAATAAAACCAAAATTATCATAAAATATTACTTCTCTAAAAAAGAGACAGACTAGAGACGAAAGAGGAAGGTATTCAGTTAAA
Source organism: Nicotiana otophora (assembly GCA_000715115.1). NCBI lineage: Eukaryota > Viridiplantae > Streptophyta > Magnoliopsida > Solanales > Solanaceae > Nicotiana > Nicotiana otophora. The sequence continues at coordinate 99,987 of AWOL01S0002760.1, forward strand.
AAAAAAAGAGAGGATAATTTACGAAGGATAGAAATAAGCTACAAGTCTTAGCAATGCCTTTCCTGCGGGCAATATGTTTTTAAACAAAAAAACAGCAAATAAGACAAGAACTAAGGGGTCTTTGGTTAGAAAAACAAGTTAGCCAAGATAAAATTATCTCGTGATTAGTTATTCAGATATTGTTATCCAACTCTCTCATAGAGATAAAAATAATAATACAATTACGAAATAACTAATCTTGAGATTAGTTATACTGTAATTTTATCACAATCAAATATGGAATAAACTTATTTTAAATTTAATCTCGAAATTAATTATTCTTTATCCCTCGTATCAAACGAGATACTAATTTGTTGCGTTAACGCACTACAACTTGTCATTATTCATTAGAGATTTTAAAAAAGTAATGCTGAGTAATTTGCTATCACCTCCAAGGGCAGTGGCGAAGCCAGAAAATTCAACAAGGGTGTTCAAACCTTTGCCAGTGAGCTATGTAAGAGTGTTTAAAGTCTATTTTTAATCAATAACAAGTAATATTTTACCTTATACGGAGTATAATTTTTCGGTGAAGGATGGTCACGTAGCTTCGCCCCTGTCTAAGGGATCATTTGGTTGGAAATAAGTTATCTCATGATTAGTTATTCCACCCTCTCATAGGGATAAATAAACACTATAATCTTGGGATTAGTTGTACCGCAATTTTTGTGATGACCCAAAATGTCATCTTTAAATTTAATAATTAATTTTGTGTTCTAAAACCTCAAAAAGCACTATTTATCATTCCTCGACTTGCGTGTGCAGTTCGCAAAATGTTTTAGAAAGTTTTCGGGTGAAAATAGATTAAATGTGAATTAGAGCTTTAAAGCTCAACTGAGTTGACTTTGGTCAATATTTTGAGCAAACAGACTCCGATCAGTATTTTTAACAGTCCCAGTAGGTCCGTATCGTAATTTGGGACTTAGGCGTATGCCCGGAATCAAATTCCGAGATCCCTAGCCCGAGATATGAAATTTTGATGAAAAATTAAAAGTTTAAGTTCAAATAGTGACCGGATATCAAATTATATGCAAACGACCCCGGAATAGGATTTTGATGATTCCAACAGCTCCGTATGGTGATTTTGGACTTAGGAGCATGATCGAAATTTTATTTGGAAGTCCGTAGTGGAATTAGGCTTGAAATGCCAAAAGTTGTATTTTTGGGAAGTTTAACCCGGGGGTTGACTTTTTGATATCAAGGTCGGAATCTGATTCTGAAAATTGAAATAGGTATGTTATGTCATTTATGACTTGTGTGCAAAATTTGAAGTCATTCCGAATTGATTTGATATGTTTCGGCACAAGATATAGAATTTGAAAGTTCAAAGTTCATAGATTTTGATTTGAGATGTGATCCGTCGTTTTGATATTGTTTGATGTGGTTTGAAGCCTCGACTAAGTTCGTATTGTATTTTGAGACATGTTGGAATAATTAGTTAAGATCCCGAGGGTCTCGGGTGGATTTCGGAAGGTAAACGGAATGGATTTCAGACAAAGAGGGTTGCTGAAATTTGCAGAAAGTTTGCCAGAAATTTGCAGAAATTTCTGGTGTGTGGAGCCAACTTTGAAAGCTTATATCTCGTAATTCATAAGGAATCAGAAAATTTTCAACACATAAAAGTTGTATTCGTTTGATTCTAGTTTCCAGAAAGTTAAACCATTCATTATTTAGACATTCGTATAGAAAGTTATGATGGATTGAATGAAGGCTAGTAGAGCAGTTTCGCCAGAAATTTTGATGCGTGGAGCCGACTTTGGAAGCTTATATCTTGCAATTCATAAGGAATCGGAAAATGTTCAAAACATAAAAGTTGTATTTGTTTGATTCTAGTTTCGAGAAAGTTAAACCATTTATTATTTAGACATTCGTACAGAAAGTTATGATGGATTGAATGAAGGCCAATAGAGCTGTTTCGCCAGAAATTCTGATGCGTGGAGGCGATTTTGGAAGCTTATATCTCGCAATTCATAAGGAATCGGAAAACTTGCAAAACATGAAAATTGTATTCGTTTGATTCTAGTTTTCAGAAAGTTAAACCATTCATCATTTCGACATTGGTACATAAAGTTTTGATCGATTGAAGAAGGCTGGTAGAGCAGTTTCTCGTGGACTTTTAGTGACGGAAAATAGACTTTTAGTGACGGAAAATGGACCTTTAGTGACGGATGGAAAAAAACTTAAGGACCAAAAATGGTCATTTCCTTCATTTCGTTTTGGATTTTTGGAGCACGGTTCTTGGGCGATTGTTGGGCAATTTTTACGGGAAAACATTGGGGTAAGTGTTCCTTATCCTATATTGTTTATATTTCATGATTCCATACTCATTTACATCATGAATCCGTGAATTTATGGAAGAAAAATCAAATTTTTTGCAAAATCTTCCAAAAACAAAAATTTAAGATTTGGAGGTCGAGTTGTTATCGAAATTTGATAAAATTAGTATGGGTGGACTCGTAATTGAATGGGTTGTCGGATTTTGTAAGTTTCGCCGGATTCCGAGATGTGGACCCCACTGGCAAATTTTGAGTTAATTTCGGATTTTATTGAAAAATATAATATTTTCTTATGAAATTAATTACTATAATTTTTGTTGACTGTATCAAATTAATTATGACTAGATATGAGTCGATCGGAGTCGAAAAATCGAGGGAAAAGCATAATACTTGGTTACATTGGAGCAAGTCCAGGTAAGTGACTTGTCTAACCTTGTGTGAGGGAAATTTCCCTAGGATTGATAATTGTAATGTGTGGAAAGTCGTGTACACAGGGTGACGAGTGTGTACACGGGCTAAATGTGAAAGATTATGTTTTAAATTGTGTAGATCATTGTTGCGCATTAATTAAATTATTTTATTTTGTTATATTCTTCATTATTGATTTAATATTTATATTTT
>AWOL01S0002760.1:103872-196360 GCA_000715115.1 Nicotiana otophora
AATTATTTACTCCTGAATATTTTTGTAAGATTTTCGTAATCATTGTGATGGAGCAGTGAACTCTTTATTGTGGAAAATATTATTGTTGAATTATTTTGACATGAGCCGTGAGCTCTTTGTTGTGGAAAAATATTATTGTTGAATTATTTTGACATGAGCCGTGAGCTCTTTATTGTGGCAAACTATTATTGATGATTTATTTTGGCATGAGCCGTGAGCTCTTTATTGTGGAAAAATATTGTTGTTGAATTATTTTGGCAAGTTAAATTATTTGAGCACTTGAGGTGCAAATTGTGATATATTGTGATATTGATACGCATGCGGTGGTATAAGGTCTGGGTAGTGAAACGCATGCGGTGAGATAAGGGTGGCTTGATACGCGTGGCTAGTAGGGGGAACTACTAGAAGTCATGCGGTGGGATAAGGATGGCTAAAACGCGGGATGCTATTTCGAAAAAAATATTTTCTTTCAAATAAATTGTGAAGGCTCCCGCGGTGAGATAAGGAAATGAAATATTGTGAATTTATTTATGATTTGGGACTACGATGCGGTACCTCGGGAGTGCCCTTATTGATATTGATTTATGGCCGTAGTTGCCATTGATTATTGATTTTCTTAAAGTTGAAAAGAATTATGTTTTGTTTTCACGAGGTATTTATTTGTCATTATTTGATGTAATTAAATGTGACATACTACTTGATTCTTCCATTGTCATTTTATCTTATAAAATTGTTTAAACTTTTTACCATGCCATTATTTATTCTCCAGTAGGGCCTGACCTGACCTCGTCACTACTCTACCGAGGTTAGGCTTGGCACTTACTGGGTACCATTGTGGTGTACTCATACTACGCTTCTGCACATTATTTTTTGCAGATTCAGGTACATCTTATCAGACCACGCATCAGTAAACTAGTTGTACGAGGAGACTTCGAGGTATATCTGCCAGCGTCTGCAGACTCCGGAGTCCCCTTCTATCTTACTATGTTGTCTTCCTTATTTGCTTTAGACTCTGATGTATAGAGACATAGAGAATAAATTCTTAGAAGCTTGTGACTTATTTCTACCGGATTTTGGTAGTTGGCATTGATTTAGCTTGAAACATATATCTTATATTCCTTTGTATTCACTCGTGTATGACATTGTGCACTCGGTATCAGTTGTGCATCGACGGTTGGTGATGCCATAGATGGACTATGAGGGAGTCAGAGATGCTCAAACATTGTCTCAACGTGCGGTTCCGACTGAAGATGCGAGCGTATTGAGAGATCACCTAGTGAATCATGTGGGGGTGCAATGGACGTTGGCGTCTGGTTGATTTATACAAGCTGTGAAGGTTATTATTGTGGATCATCGGACGTTGTGACCTATGACTTCGCGCCGAGTGTGGGGAGTCCACTACTAATGGGTGGATTGTGGAGTCATGTATTATATCAGTTTTGGCCTGAAATATATATATGTGGTACTGAAAGGTTCCCTAAAATTTACACATGTTTAAGACCTAAGATTTTGTAGAGGATAAGGTTGGGACTTGCGGTATGTCCTGCTCCTTAATAATCCTATACTTCAATACCAAAGGAGTTATAGAAACAACTCTAAATTTGTAGAAGGTCTACTCAGCATGGATGTCACTGTTGTGGATTTTGGGGTGCTTCGGAGGAAGTACACTTGTTGACGAGAGTCTGGACTATGTGGTTCGTGACAAAATTTTTCTGAATGGAGCTCTACTTTTGTGATCGTTATGTATAAATAGGGGTAAGGGTTACCCCAAAGAAGAATCGAAGAGTATGTTAAGAAATTGGTCAGCTCAACAGTGTTGAGTCAGCATAACAAAAGAAGAAATTTGCCTTGGGAGAGATAATTCTCTACCAGTGTTCGTGGCAAGCCTATAAAGAGGGCAAACCAGCCAGTGCAACACCTCCCACTTGGCTCAATTCTCAGAAACGCTTTTAAAAGAGTTTGTTTCCCGGACTCTCCGTAATGCGTGGTGCATAGGGTTTGAACGGTTGCGTCATGTCACCATCGACGGTGTCAGAATATGCCATCGAGTTCAATAAGTCAGCCCGTCATACTCCTACTTCGCTTCCTACAGCCAGAGGGCGAGTCCACAGACTCATTAAAGGACTCAATTATGATCGTAAAATTTTGTACGGCTCGGGAGCTACAAACTGATACTTTATTTCTGCTAGTTGTACAAATTACCAAGATATTAGAATATGTTCGGGGTAAGGAAAAAGGAAACTAAGGAGATCAAGACGTCCCGAGGTTCTGGGGATTCAGTGGATTCTACTATGCAAGTATAAATTATTATGGTGGGGGCTCGGGCAGTCGGCCAGCCCAGTCCGCACATCGGATTACTCGGGTTGCTCCAGTAAGTTCTTTTAATGCACCACCGACATGAGTTCCTACAATGGTTATTCCAGTTATCTGGCACAGACTCAATATGAGCAGCCTAACCCGCAAAGGGGTTATTATGAACACGGTGATACTAAGAGAAAATTGTCCCAAACTTGGGAGAAACTTATTTCATCAAAGCACTCAGGCTACGTGCCCCATTGCAGTTACTACACCACCCACACGACCAGTTAGGGGTGGAGGACAGACGGGTAGAAGGCGTCCTAGGGGTGGAGACCCATCCGTTGATATATTTGTTTTATGGTATGGCAGAGGTCGCTAAATCAGTTGGTGTCATTACAGGTACAACCTTGATATAATATAAAGGAATAATTTCCTTAACTTGATTCGGTTCTGAGTATCGAGATGAGTCCTCCTATTGTGCTCCACTTATGAGTGAGTTTCATAATTCTATAATCTACTTATGTGTTTACTCCTATTGGAAGATTCCATGGAGATAACTACGCCTATCATTCCATGTTGGTCACTAATAAGACCTGTGAGGCTAAATGTGATTTTTTGTTACTCATTTTGGTAAGTTTTGATGTAATTTACGGATAATTAATTACAAATTATGAATTATATGCCCTACCGGTGTGGGGTTCATTATGTGTTGTGATTTTCTTTTTTAACGGAAATTATTTAGAAGGAGCAAATGAAAAGTTTCAATTAGCACGATATGCATATTACTTGTGATTCAGAACTGAGGACGAGATCCTCATATTTTTATATAAATTGATATGTTTAAATCGGGCTACGAGCTGCGGTGAAAGTTATATAAGGACGAGATCCTTGTAAGGAAAATTCTTATATTTAAGTTCTCCCTTGTGAAATTAAATTTGTACTATAGTACTAATAGGGAGTCATGCCTGTTAGACCTATTTGAAAATTCTTATATGAAATTCTTTGTGCATAGTTGTCAAATTTGTGTTGTAATTATTAATTTTTAACCTACGAGGTAGGTGCCCGCCTAGGTTGTGTTAAATGTGACTCGTTAATTCGGGTAAATAATTATGAGATCTTCATGCCTCGTATCTAGTTATCAGTATTTTGAAGGTTTGCAACGAGATTTTTGTTAACATGAGGTTAACTGACGATTCTGTAATTGATTATGAACAACTAATAAGACCAAATTGATCCAAGAGGGTGCCCCATTTACAGAGTCAGACGAGTTTGAGTTGAGCTTTCAGAAGCTCAAGATCATTTTGACTCTGACACAAGCGTTGGTATTACTTACATGTTCAAGGCCTTATATTGTGTATTGTGACGCGTCGCGTATTGGTCTCGGCGCGATGTTGATGCAAGACGGTAGGGTGATTGCATAGGCGTCCAGACAGTTAAAGGTACATGAGAAAAACAAATTCGGTCCACGGCCCTGAGTTAACAACTATTGTTCGTGCCTTGAAGAATTTGGCGGCATTATTTGTACGGTGTCGATTGTGAGATCTACACCGATCACCGAAGTCTACAACATCTGTTTAAACAGAAGGATCTTAATTTGCGGCAGCGGAGATGGTTGGAGTTGCTTAAGGATTATGATATCACCATTCTCTATCATCTTGGGAAGGCCAATGTAGTGGCCGATGCCTTGAGTCGTAAGGCGGAGAGTTTGGGCAGCTTAGCATATTTACCGGTAGCAGAGAGGCCTTTAGCCTTGGATGTTCAGGCCTTGGCCAACCAGTTTGTTAGACTGGATGTTTCCGAGTCGAGCCGAGTTTTGGCTTGTGTGGTTTCTCAGTCTTCTCTTTATGACCGTATCAGGGAATGTCAGTATGATGACCCTCATATGCTTGTCCTTAAGGACACAGTTCAGCACGGTGATGCCAAGAAAGTCACTATTGGCGATGAAGATGTATTATAGATGCAGGGCAGGATATGTATGCCAAATGTAGATGGTTTGCACGACTTGATTTTCCAGGAGGCTCACAGTTCACGGTACTCCATTCATTCGGGTGTTGCAGAGATGTATCAAGAGTTGAGACAGTACTATTGGTGGATGCGGATGAAGAAAGACATAATGAAATATGTAGCTCGGTGCCTAAATTGTCAGCAGGTGAAATATGAGCATCAACGATCGGGTGGATTGCTTCAGAAGTTGGAAATTTCAGAATGGAAATGGGAGCGGATCACTATGGATTTCATTGTTGGGCTCCCACGGACTCGGAGAAGTTCGATGCAGTTTGGGTGATTGTGGACAGATTGACTAAGTCATCTCATTTCATTCCTGTGATTACTACTTACTCTTCAGAGCAGCTGGCTCAGGTATATATTCGCGAGATTGTCAGACTTGACGGTGTACCGGTATCTATCATCTCTGACTGGGGTACACAGTTTACCTCACAGTTTTGGAGGGTTGTACATTGAGAGTTGGGTACTCGTGTGGAGTTGAGTATAATATTTCACCCTCAGACAGACGGGCAGTCCGAACGCACTATTCAGATACTGGAGGATATGCTTCGTGCGTGTGTGATAGATTTTGGGGGTGTTTGGGATCAGTTCTTACCACTTGTGGAGTTTGCTTACAACAACAGTTGCCATTCAAGCATTCAGATGGATCTGTATGAGGCCTTGTATGGTAGGCAGTACCGGTACCCAGTGGGTTGGTTCGAACCGGGCGAGGCTAGGCTATTGGGTACAGACTTGGTTCAGGATGCCTTGGAAAAGGTTAAGTTGTTTCAGGATTGACTTCGTACGGCCAATCTAGACATACAAGTTATGCGAATCGGAAGGTTCGTGATGTTGCATTCATGGTTGGTGAGCGGATATTGCTCTGAGTTTCGCCTATGAAGGGTGTGATGAGGTTCGGGAAGAAGGGCAATTTGAGCCCTAGGTATATTGGGCCTTTTGAGATTCTTGAGAGAGTTGGAGAGATGACTTACAAAATTGCACTACCACCTAGTCTCTCTGTGGTTCATCCGGTATTCCATGTTTCCATGCTTAGGAAATATCACGGCGATCCATCTCATGTGTTAGACTTCAGTTCGGTTCGGTTGGACAAGGATCTATCTTATGTTGAGGAGCCAGTGGCTATTTTGGATAGGCATGTTCGAAAGCTGAGGTCAAAGAACATTACTTCCGTGAAGGTTCAGTGGAGGGGTCATTCAGTCGAGGAGGCAACTTGGGAGACCGAGCATGATATGCGCAGCTGTTACCCACACTTATTCACCAGCTTAGGTACTTTTTTTAACTCCGTTCGAGGACGAACGTTTATTTTAGAGGTGGAGAATGTGATGACCAAAAATGTCATCTTTAAATTTAATAATTATTTTATGTTCTAAGACCTCAAAAAGCACTATTTATCATTCCTCGACTTGCGTGCGCAGTTCGTAAAATTTTCCAGAAAAATTTCAGGTGAAAATGGATTAAATGTGAATTAAGGTTTTAAAGCTCAACTGAGTTGACTTTGGTTAACATTTTGAGCAAATAGACTCGGATCAGTATTTTGACAGTTTCGTTAGGTCCGTATTGTGATTTGGGACTTAGGCGTATCCATGGAATCAAACTCCGAGATCCCTAGCCCGAGATATGAAATTTTGATGAAAAATTAAAAGTTTAAGTTCAAATAGTGACTGGATGTCAAATTATGTGCAAACGATCCCGGAATATAATTTTGATGATTCTAATAGCTCCGTATGGTGATTTTGGACTTAGAAGCATGATCGAAATTTTATTTGGAAGTCCGTAGTGGAATTAGGCTTGAAATGCCAAAAGTTGAATTTTTGAGAAGTTTGACCGGGAGGTTGACTTTTTGATATCGAGGTCGAAATCCGACTCTGGAAATTAAAATAGGTCTGTTATGTCATTTATGACTTGTGTGCAAAATTTGAAGTAATTCCGAATTGATTTAATGTGTTTCGGCACAAGATATAGAATTTGAAAGTTCATAGATTTTGATTTGAGGTGCGATCCGTCGTTTTGATGTTGTTTGATGTGGTTTGAAGCCTCGACTAAGTTCAAAGTTCTAGTGGACTTTTAGTGACGGAAAATGGACCTTTAGTGACGGATGGGCAAAAACTTAAGGACCAAAAATGGTCATTTCCTTCATTTCGTTTTGAATTTTTGGAGCACGGTCTTGGGCGATTTTTACGGAAAAATATTGGGGTAAGTGTTCCTTATCCTATATTGTTATATTTCATGATTCCATACTCATTTACATCATGAATCCGTGAATTTATGGAAGAAAAATCAAGATTTTTGCAAAATCTTCCAAAAACGAAAATGTAAGATTTGGAGGTCGAGTTGTTTTCGGAATTTGATAAAATTGGTATGGGTGGACTCGTAATTGAATGGGTTGTCGAATTTTATAAATTTTGCCGGATTCCGAGATGTAGGCCCCACTGGCAAATTTTGAGCTAATTTTGAATTTATTGAAAAATATAATATTTTCTTATGAAATTGATTACTATAATTTTTGTTGACTATATCGAATTAATTATGACTAGATACGAGTCGATCTGAGTCGGAAAATCGAGAAAAAAGCATAATACTTGGTTAAATTGGAGCAAGTCGAGGTAAATGACTTCTCTAACCTTGTGTGGGGAAAATTTTCCTAGGATTGATAATTGTAATGTGTGAAAAGTCGTGTACACGAGGTGACGAGTGTGTACACGGGCTAAATGTGAAAGATTATATTTTAAATTGTGTAGATTACTGTTGCGCATGAATTAAATTATTTCATTTTGTTATATTCTTCATCATTGATTTAATGTTTATATTTTTAAATTTGCTTGACATTTTCCTGCTAATTATTTTATCTGTTTAGTGGGTACTTGGTTTCTTTTATTCTGTGCATTATTTGAAGGTTGATTTTCTTTAAATTAAATATTATTAATATGAAGTATTTGACATTTTTAAACTTGATATTGAAGCAACGTATTAAAGATTTTGAAATATTATTTTTCTGAATTATTTACTCCTGAATATTTTTGTAAGATTTTCGTAATCATTGTGATGGAGCAGTGAGCTCTTTATTGTGGAAAAATATTATTGTTGAATTATTTTGACATGAGTCGTGAGCTCTTTGTTGTGGAAAAATATTATTGTTGAATTATTTTGACATGAGCCGTGAGCTCTTTATTGTGAAAAAATATTATTGATGATTTATTTTGGCATGAGCCGTGAGCTCTTTATTGTGAAAAAATATTATTGTTCAATTATTTTGGCAAGTTAAATTATTTGAGCACTCGAGGTACAAATTGTGATATATTGTGATGTTGATACACATGCGGTGGTATAAGGTCTGGGTATTGAAACGCATGCGGTGAGATAAGGGTGGCTTGATATGCGTGGCTAGTAGGGGGAACTACTAGAAGTCATGCGGTGTGATAAGTATGGCTAAAACGCGGGATGCTATTTCGGAAAAAATATTTTCTATCAAATAAATTGTGAAGGCCTTCGCGGTGAGATAATGAAATGAGATATTATGAATTTGTTTACGGTTTGGGACTACGAGGCGGTACCTCGGGAGTGCCCTTGTTGATATTGATTTATGGCTGCAGTTGCCTTTGATTATTGTTGTGATTTTCTTAAAGTTGAAAAGAATTTTGTTTTGTTTCCACGAGGTATTTATTTGCCATTATTTGATGTAATTAAATGTGACATACTACTTGATTCATTTCCATTTCATTTTATCTTATAATATTGTTTAAACATTTCACCATGCCATTATTTATTCTCCAGTAGGGCCTGACCTGACCTCGTCACTACTCTACCGAGGTTAAGCTTGGCACTTCCTGGGTACCGCTGTGGTGTACTCATACTACATTTCTGCACATCTTTTTGTGCAGATCCAGGTACATCTTATCAGACCACGCATCAGTAAACTAGTTGTACGAGGAGACTTCGAGGTATATCTACCAGCGTCAGCAGACTCCGGAGTCCCCTTCTATCTTGCTGTGTTGTCTTCCTTATTTGCTTTAGACGTTGATGTATAGAGACATAGAGAATAAATTTTTAGAAGCTTGTGGCTAATTTCTACCGGGTTTTGGGAGTTGAAATTGTTTGAATTGTAGTTTATTTATTTCAGATATTTATTATTATTATTCTGCATTGATAGGCTTACCTAGTCTTAGAGACTAGGTGCCATCACGACATCCTACGGAGAGAATTTGAGATCGTGACAATTTTATCCAACCAAACATGAATAAACTCATTTTAAATTTAATCCAAATATTAATTATCCTTATTCCTAATACCAAACAAGCCCTAAATGTTGACAAACTAATTTGCTGAGTAAATGGATGATAACAAGTAACTCGCTGAATTGCTGTTTAAATTGTTACTCGTGTCTTTTCGCGGACAAGTACAATGCAACTTTGGATGGGCACTGGATTATAAGGGACTTCTGAGTTTTTAAATTATCTAGTTTTTAGTGTAGGTGCGACGTAAGTGCATATCGTGTTAATCAATAAAAATATATACAAAAAGAACAAATTTAATTTGTATGTACCACATATACTCCTATAATCTAGATAAATTGATCTGTATGTCAGTAATCTTCGTAGGCCCTCAGCCAGGCACTCCCAATTTAATCTCTTTTTTTGAGTCTTATGTTCTTCTCATCTCAAAGATTTTCATTTAACTCTTAACTTATGCACCACACGAGAAAGTATGAACACTCTAAAAGAACTCAATCCATCTAATCCCTTCCTAAATAATTATATTTATGAATTACATAATTATATATATAGATCAAAGTAAAAATATAACATTTCAAAATTTAACATGTAAATAGAAAAGTTAAAAAAAAAAAAAAAAGAGAGAGAGAGAAGGAAAAAAAGGATTCTACGTTTTTGTTTGACAAAGTTGCCGAAAAATTATCATAACAAAAGTAGTTAAAAGTTTCCTTTTAATGTATTGTCTTTTTCTATTTATGTATAGGAAAAGTTAAAATTTAAAATAATTTGATTCCTTCTTGAAATATACATTTTCTTTTAATTAACTTAAGATTTTGGGAATTGAAGATATTTTAGTTCCTTCTCTAAAACGTATTTTTCTCATTTATTTAAGGTAGGAATTTTAGGAATGTGTTTTTCACTTTTCTAATCAAGGTCCTAAATAGGAAAGTAATTAAATGAGTATTTCTAAATAGTAGGAAAGTAAATTGAATGATTAATACTATATATAGGAAAATAACTAAATGACTATTTTGTCTAGTATAAACTTTATTTTAAAGGGGTAAAAAAAGCGAACGACATTTCGCTAAGGGCTTTCGTGCTTTTAATATAACTAGTCATCATGCACGTGCGTTGCACGTGTATACCGAATTATATAGTCATGATTTTATAACAACAACAACAACAACAACAACAACCCAGTATAATCCCACTAGTGGGGTCTGGGGAGGGTAGTGTGTACGCAGACCTTACCCCTACCCTGGGGTAGAGAGGCTGTTTCCAAAATGACCCTCGGCATCCTTCCCTCCAAGAACTCCCCACCTTGCTCTTGGGGTGACTCGAACTCACAACCTCTTGGTTGGAAGTGGAGGGTGCTTACCATCAGAGCAACCCACCTTGTCANCCCTCCAAGAACTCCCCACCTTGCTCTTGGGGTGACTCGAACTCACAACCTCTTGGTTGGAAGTGGAGGGTGCTTACCATCAAAGCAACCCACCTTGTCATAGTCATGATTTTATAAAATAATATTAATATTATTAAATAAATATTTGAGTAAATAACTATACATAAAAGAAAGTACAATAAAGAGAAGGAGTTCTAAAATTAGAGGAAAGAAAATAAAGAAAGAGGAATAACATTACTTCTTCAACGTCGAAGAATTGGCAAAATGATATGTTGTTAAGAATGCTGGAGAATACCCTTTATGTAAAATGTGGCTTTTGATTTAAAGCCACCAATGGTTAAAGCATAATACAAACACGGGCGGATCTAGATAGTAAGTAGTGGTTTACGTGAATTTATGCTCTCCTCCTTTGCTATGTATCGCACTAGTATTTTTTCGAAATAAATATATAAATAAACATGTGTGAATTCATGCTCAAATGAGCACTTTGGTTTAATGGTAACGGAGTGCCCCTTTGCCTTCAAGGCCAAGGGTTTGATTCCTACTTGCTACTCTTTGATATTTTCAATTTAAAAATGCTTATATTTGTGGGGGAAGTGCACAGATAGCTACTGATAATAGATGTCTTTACTTTTTAACCACTATTTTAAATATATTTACTCTTTAGCCAGTACTTAATAAATTTTTATCCGCCGGACAAAAATACTCTTGTGCTAGACATAGGTGTTGTGTAAATATTAAGGACATAGTATCCTTAACTTCATGAATGTTGTGTAAATATTTAGGACAAAGTGTCATGTATTTGCACCTTCTGCTGCTAAACTTTAGGACATCATGTCCTTAATTTCGTATGTACAGTGTAAATGTTAAGGACATAATATCATTAACTTGTATTTGCAACTTCTGTTGTTAAACTTTAGGACATCATGTCCTTAACTTCATATGTATAGTGTAAATGTTAAGGACATGGTGTCCTTAACTTCATGTATGCAATGTAAATGTTAAAGACATAATGTCCTTAACTTGTATTTGCACCTCCTGTTGTTAAACTTTAGGACATCATGACCTTAACTTCATATGTGCAGTGTAAGTGTTAAAGACGTGGTGTCCTTAACTTCATCTGTTCATTGTAAATATTAAGGACATAATATCATTAACTTCATAAGTGATGTGTAAATATTAAGGACAAAGTGTCCTATATTTGTACCTTCTGCTGATAAACTTTAGGACATCATGTCCTTAACTTCATATGTATAGTGTAAATGTTAAGGACATGATGTTCTTAACTTCATGAGTGATGTGTAAATATTAAGGACAAAGTGTCCTATATTTGTACCTTCTGCTGATAAACTTTAGGACATCATGTCCTTAACTTCATATGTGCAATGTAAATGTTAAAGACATGGTGTCCTTAACTTCATGTGTGCAATATAAATGTTAAGGACATAATATCATTAACTTGTATTTGTAACTTCTGTTGTTAAACTTTAGGACATCATGTCCTTAACTTCATATGTATAGTGTAAATGTTAAGGACATGATGTTCTTAACTTCATGAGTGATGTGTAAATATTAAGGACATGGTGTCCTTAACTTCATGAGTGATGTATAAATATTAAGGACATGGTGTCCTTAACTTCATGAGTGATGTGTACATATTAAGGACATGGTGTCTTTAACTTCATGTGTGCAATGTAAATGTTAAAGACATAATATCATTAACTTGTATTTGCAACTTCTGTTGTTAAACTTTAGGACATCATGTCCTTAACTTCATGTGTGCAATGTAAATGTTAAAGACATAATATCATTAACTTGTATTTGCAACTTCTGTTGTTAAACTTTAGGACATCATGTCCTTAACTTCATGTGTGCAATGTAAATGTTAAAGACATAATATCATTAACTTGTATTTGCAACTTCTGTTGTTAAACTTTAGGACATCATGTCCTTAACTTCATGTGTGCAATGTAAATGTTAAAGACATAATATCATTAACTTGTATTTGCAACTTCTGTTGTTAAACTTTAGGACATCATGTCCTTAACTTCATGTGTGCAATGTAAATGTTAAAGACATAATATCATTAACTTGTATTTGCAACTTCTGTTGTTAAACTTTAGGACATCATGTCCTTAACTTCATGTGTGCAATGTAAATGTTAAAGACATAATATCATTAACTTGTATTTGCAACTTCTGTTGTTAAACTTTAGGACATCATGTCCTTAACTTCATGTGTGCAATGTAAATGTTAAAGACATAATATCATTAACTTGTATTTGCAACTTCTGTTGTTAAACTTTAGGACATCATGTCCTTAACTTCATGTGTGCAATGTAAATGTTAAGGACATAGTGTCCATAATATTTTACACATCACTCATGAAGTTAAGGACACCATGTCCTTAATATTTACACATCGCTCATGAAGAAAGGGTAAAAAAGACTTTTCGTATCAATTTTAATAGAGTAGTGGATATTTTTGCTCAACATTAAAAATATTAGCTAAAAAGTAAATACCACTTAAAAGGTGGTTATACCACGCCATTTCTACTACATTTGTTTATTATTACCTTTTCATTCTTAGCTAAGGACATAATATCATTAGCTAGATATATAAATATAAGGTAGTTAAAATTATAACCAATTATGCAATTATTGATAGTTTTAGAGTATGCAAAGTTGTAAAATCATCTAGGACATAAATAATACTAGTAATAATTATTAATTATTGTTTGCTCGTCAACTTGTAGTCATTGTTAAAAAATTTATATAATCAAACCCAACATTTATATTAAAAGTAGTGGTGCACACATACTCTTAAAATTTTGGATACGCTTATACAAAAGATTAGCTATACAATTTACTTGAATAATGTTTGATTGAAGGTTAAAATTGTCACTCAGTTTTTTATGTATAAATTTATAAATTAACTTCACATACAAGTCTTCACACATTTTGGAAAGCCCCAAAGAGTTTCTATTTATACAAATTCACCTTAGTATTACCAATACAAATTCTAGTCAAACGATATTAATATTGAAAATGACAACAAAATCGAAACAATGCTTATATTCTTGAATTTTGAACACTGCTTAAGCTACAAAGGGGGCAAAGAAATGAACAAAATGGATCAAACCCGTTGAAATTAACATTCAATCAAAAACATCTGATTCAAATCGAAGGGACACAAGAATGAGAATAATACCAGGCAATTTCATTTCATTAGCACGAAAATCTAGTCAATTACATTAACATAACACCAAAACAAACACAAAATTAACAACGATTTCACAATTTTTAACCACCAAAACCATAAAGAGTCCTGCCTTGTCTCTTCAAAGAGTAAACAACATCCATTGCAGTAACAGTCTTTCTCCTAGCGTGCTCAGTGTAAGTCACAGCATCACGAATCACATTTTCCAAAAATATCTTCAAAACTCCTCTCGTCTCTTCGTAAATCAGACCGCTGATTCTCTTCACTCCACCTCTTCTCGCTAATCTCCTAATAGCAGGCTTAGTAATTCCCTGAATGTTATCACGGAGCACCTTACGGTGTCGTTTTGCTCCTCCTTTTCCCAAACCCTTGCCTCCCTTTCCACGGCCTGACATTTTTGATAGAGAAATTGAACTGAGAAGAGTTGATTTCTAGGGTTTCGCTGGAGTTGCAGTAATGGTGAATGGAATTGGGAGGGGCGAGAGTTTATATAGTGGAAAATGGAGGTGGTTTTGAATTTTTGGGGTGGTAGATTTTGGCGGTCGATTGAATTTATGAAAATTTGGATTGACGGTTTTAGATTGCGATCCGCGTGAGTTGTTTTTTAACTCGTTGTGGACTGTCAATAACATGGCAATCGACGGACAGTATGTATTTTAATATTCTAAACGGATTGTTGACGTCGCCTGTTTTTTTTGTAATTCTTGCCCCTAAAATTTTGCCTCCCGCCCATTTGCACTAAATGTGATTACTACTCTAATTTAACTCGTGAGGTATGTAGCATATGTTATTAAAATTAAAAAAAATGTTATGCTAAGAGATAATACTAAATAGCTTTAAAAAAAAAGTTAGTAGTATTTTTTTTGTTGGGTTTCATAAAGTTTTTAAATTTTCATTTAATGAATCTATCCTTATTATAAATTTTTAAAGTACAAATAATGATGTGTGTAATACATTTTTTATTTAGCAAAGAATGGACATGTACTAAATACAACAATTAACTCTTCTAAAACCATATACATCAAAGGAGGTTAAGGATGCTATGTTTAGTATAAAGGAGAATAAAAGCTCTGGTCGTGATGGCTATGGAAGTGGATTCTTCGAGGATGCTTGGTCCATTGTGAGGGATGAAGTTACAGATGCCATATTTGAATTCTTGGGAAATGGGCGATTGTTAAAGCAGATTAACTCTATCTAATATAGCTTTAATTCCTAAAGTAGAGGATCTTCGGTTTACTAATCAATACAGGCCTATTTCATGTTGTAATGTGATATATAAATGCATATCTAGAGTCATCTGTCAGAGATTAAGGAATGTTATTGGAGTGTTGGTTGCTGATAACCAAGCAGTAGTTGTGGAGGGGAGGTCCTTAATTCACAATGTCTTGATTTGCCATGATCTACTAAGGCATTATAATAGATAACTACACCTAGATGCTTGATGAAGACTGACCTCAAGAAGGCTTATGATATGGTTAGCTGGGATTTCCTGGAAGAGGATCTGAAAGGGTATGGTTTTCCTCAACCCTTTGTCCACCTAGTAATGAGTTGTGTCACTTCTACTAGCTTCACTATTAGATTAATGGAAAGGGGCATAGCTACTTCACAGGTAATAAAAGGGCTTAGACAAGGTGATCATATGTCTCCTCTATTGTTTGTGCTTATCATGGAGTATTTGACTAGAGTCCTTAGGAGGATGAGCGACTTGCCAGATTTTCAATTCCATCAAATATGTAAAAGCACCAAGCTCACATATTTAATTTTTGTTGATGACTTGATATTGTTCTGCAAAGGCAATCTAACCTCCGTCCATAAAATCACGGAGGCTATTACTCATTTCAGTTAAGTAACAGGACTGGACGTAAATTTGGACAAGTGAAATATATTCTTGGCAGGCATTGATGAAGATAATCAATAGAGGATTCTAAGCAGCACGGGCTTTTCAATAGGTTCTTTGCCTATTAAATACTTAAGCTTACCTTTGTCTTCAAAGAATTTGAGTAGAGTGGAATGTCACAAGCTTGTAGAGATGATCACAGAGTGAATGAGAAGTGGCTATTCTAAGCAGCTTTCTTATGCTGGCAGATTACAAATAATTATTGTTGTTCTTTTCTTTATATAAAACTTTTGAGGGGTTGTGCTCATTTTATCAGAAAGTGTGATAAAAGAAATTGATAGAAAGTGCAAGAAATACCTCTGGGGGACCTCTGAAGGGCAAAGTAAAATAGCTCTGGGATAGCTTGGGAAAAAGTGTGTAAGCCTACAAAGTTTGGAGGCTTGAACATAAAAGGAAAAAAAATATAAAATATTGCATCAATTGGGAGGCTGTTATGGTAATTAGTCACTAAGAAGGATGGTGTGGTTTAAATGAGTAAATGAGTTTTATATGAAGAACTATAGAGATATCTAGGAACATAATCCATCTCAAGAGCGTAACTGGTACTGGAAGAAGTTGAATTCATCGAAAGAGATAATGGCACAATGGTAGAATAGAGATACGTATAAGCTAACTTCAAATGACACCTATTCAATATCATGTAGTTATAATGTAATGCTTGGGATATGACAAGGATGATAGAAGCTTACTTTGTTTGGAGTGCTGTAATGTTGCCTCGGCAAAGAGTAATCTTATGGCTTGCTTATCAGGATAAATTTCTAACAAATAAAAGGTTATTGAGACTAAATATACTCGCTGATGGGAACATGAATTGCTGCTTATGTGATCTTGGAGTTCCTGAACTCAGTTACACCTTTTTGCTGAGTGTGAATGGTCACTAAAGTAAGAGAAAAACTGGCTACATGGACTGGTATTGCTCTTCCACAGAAGCCTGCCAGAAGCACCCTGCAATGGATCAGAAACAGACAATGGAGGCAATTCAGGAAATAAGTTGGTGCTCATGTTTATGGAGCCATGATTTACTATACATGGCAAGCTAGGAATTACACGATATTCAAGAAATTAAATGTAAATAGTGAGTTTTTAGTTTTACAGATTAAAAAAGAACTTAGGGAGAGAATTAGCAATTGTATAGATTCTAGAAGAGCTGAAAACTATAAAGTTTTGATTAATAGGCTCTGTAATTAGATTATATTTATGATTGATTTGTCTTCCTGAAATCTTAGTATTATGAGCACCTTTCCTAGAAGGTGATTTGGAATCTAGATGCTCTTAGTTTGTAAAGCTTTTGGTTGTTATTGTAATATTCACAGTTTATTATTAAAAAAAAAAAGTATTTCTATCAGCTATATCTATGCAGGAGAAATCCTTAACCAAAAGAACATAATTTATGAACCAAAATATATTAGGTTCGAATCCTAGTTAAATTATCCTTTCTTGAATTATTATTTTTTACATAATAAACTCTTAGTTCAGCTAGATTTTAGTAGTTGTGAGGCTAATTGAGTTTTTTTTAAAATGTTTTTATTACGTTAGGAGAGGGGGAACGGGAAGGGGATACTACAGTACTACCGGATTTGAACCCACACATCTAATGTGGAATACAGGAAGCTGACCAAGCGAGCTAGGCCCTCAATGCCAATTGGATTCAAAGTCACGTATTCACTTTTATATTATCTCATTTTGAAAGTTTTACGTCACTTTTAAATAATTCAATGGGTCAAGTGATGCAAATCTTGACGAATTGCATCAAAATTAAATTGTGACAAACAACTAAAGTGAAATAAAAATGCAGCAAACAACTACTACCTGAAACTTGTATTACTGCAGCACTCTAACCCTTACCTCCATTTTCTCTTTTAAAATACAGAAAAGTTACTTCAACCATTACTCCATTTTATATTCTTCTCTTTCTTCAATATTATATTATTATCTTTATTTAAATTTTATTTTCTTATTTCTATTAAAGAAAATCTATCTTTTTTTCTTTTTTACATATTCATCACATATAATTTAATATAAAATTATTTTACACCATAAATTTTCAACTAATATAATTTGTAAGCAAATATTATACATTATATATATTAAAGGATAATTCAAATAAAAGTAAAATCATTGAGATACAAGATAATTCAATACATATTACATAATGGTAAAATTCATATTAAATATTACATAAATATTCAACTTCTACCTCTAGTATGCTCCCATAAATGATCTATTAATGCATTACGAAGTGCAAAATGAGCATCTTTATCCTTAATTTTTTTGTGTCGAGCTAAAAATTATTCAAATCGATGATTTTCATCTGCTACCATTTCTACCGTTGGAGGTGGACATTCCCAATCATCTTGAATTGGTGCATTAAGATCGCGTTCATCCTCTATTATCATGTTGTACAGTATAATTCGTCAAGATTTGCATCACTTGACCCATTGAGTTATTTAAAAGTGACTTTTCAATTTGAGATAATATAAAAGTGAATACGAACCCTTACCTCTATTTTCTCTTTTAAAATGCAGGAAAGTTACTCCAACCATTACTTCATTTTATATTCTTCTCTCTCTTCTATATTATATTATTATCTTTATTTAAATTTTATTTTCTTATTTCTATTAACGAAAATCTATCTTTTTTTCTTTTTTACATATTCATCACATATAATTTAATATAAAATTATTTTACACCATAAATTTTTAACTAATATAATTTGTAAGCAAATATTATACATTATATATATTAAAGGATAATTCAAATAAAAGTGAAATCATTGAGATACAAGATAATTCAATACATATTACATAATGGTAAAATTCATATTAAATATTACATAAATATTCAACTTCTACCTCTAGTATGCTCCCATAAATGATCTATTAATGCATTACGAAGTGCAAAATGAGCATCTTTATCCTTAATTTTTTTGTGTCGAGCTAAAAATTATTCAAATCGATGATTTTCATCTGCTACCATTTCTACCGTTGGAGGTGGACATTCCCAATCATCTTGAATTGGTGCATTAAGATCGCGTTCATCCTCTATTATCATGTTGTGCAGTATAATTCGTCAAGATTTGCATCACTTGACCCATTGAGTTATTTAAAAGTGACTTTTCAATTTGAGATAATATAAAAGTGAATACGAACCCTTACCTCTATTTTCTCTTTTAAAATGCAGGAAAGTTACTCCAACCATTACTTCATTTTATATTCTTCTCTCTCTTCTATATTATATTATTATTTTTATTTAAATTTTATTTTCTTATTTCTATTAAAGAAAATCTATCTTTTTTTCTTTTTTACATATTCATCACATATAATTTAATATAAAATTATTTTACACCATAAATTTTTAACTAATATAATTTGTAAGCAAATATTATACATTATATATATTAAAGGATAATTCAAATAAAAGTGAAATCATTGAGATACAAGATAATTCAATACATATTACATAATGGTAAAATTCATATTAAATATTACATAAATATTCAACTTCTACCTCTAGTATGCTCCCATAAATGATCTATTAATGCATTACGAAGTGCAAAATGAGCATTTTTGTCCTTAATATTTTTGTGTCGAGCTAAAAATTGTTCAAATCGATGATTTTCATCTGCTACCATTTCTACCGTTGGAGGTGGACATTCCCAATCATCTTGAATTGGTGCATTAAGATCGCGTTCATCCTCTATTATCATGTTGTGCAGTATAATTCGTCAAGATTTGCATCACTTGACCCATTGAGTTATTTAAAAGTGACGTAAAACTTTCAAAATGAGATAATATAAAAGTGAATACGAACCCTTACCTCTATTTTCTCTTTTAAAATGCAGGAAAGTTACTTCAACTATTACTTCATTTTATATTCTTCTCTCTCTTCTATATTATATTATTATCTTTATTTAAATTTTATTTTCTTATTTCTATTAAAGAAAATCTATCTTTTTTTCTTTTTTACATATTCATCACATATAATTTAATATAAAATTATTTTACACCATAAATTTTTAACTAATATAATTTGTAAGCAAATATTATACATTATATATATTAAAGGATAATTCAAATAAAAGTGAAATCATTGAGATACAAGATAATTCAATACATATTACATAATGGTAAAATTCATATTAAATATTACATAAATATTCAACTTCTACCTCTAGTATGCTCCCATAAATGATCTATTAATGCATTACGAAGTGCAAAATGAGCATCTTTGTCCTTAATGTTTTTGTGTCGAGCTAAAAATTGTTCAAATCGATGATTTTCATCTGCTACCATTTCTACCGTTGGAGGTGGACATTCCCAATCATCTTGAATTGGTGCATTAAGATCGCGTTTATCCTCTATTATCATGTTGTGTAGTATAATACATGTAGTTATTATTCGCACCTTTTAATTTTAGCAACATCTAATATTTTATATTTGGATCATTCATTTTTTGAGATAATTATATATTCTTTGTACAATTATAACTTATAATAAAATTAACTTACAATTTTACATAAAAATAATTAATGCACAAAAATTAATTTATCAAAATTATACACCAAAATTAAGATGTAAAATTAATATTATAAAGATATTACATAAACATAATTAGGTATATATAAAGAAATAAATTAATAGAGTTAAATAATAAAAATAATAATAAAATATGCATGAATAGTAATGGGGGAGATGAATAGTGTGTCCCATATTTGGAGGAACACTATTCATCTCCCATTTTGGAGGCGGAAATGAGGGAGGGTTGGAGCTCCATTATGACAAAAGTTGCCCCATTATAAAGAAATGGAGAGTTGAAGATGGCCCTAACATTTGATAGTGAAATATGCCTACTAGAAATCGCCGATAACAAGAAAAACCACTGATTACTTACAATAAATATTACATTTGATAGCGTTAGAAAATTGATAGAGTTACCAAATCCAATTGATACTTGTAGGGGAAACTAAACTTGTGTATACAAACATATGAAACTAGTTCCTTGTACTATCTAAGATGACCTTTCGGTGAAAGGAAATTCATGACTCAAAATCCTTACTAGGAGGGTCAGGGGACTGGCAAGGACATTTAAGGAAACTTCAATTTCTCTCAAATGACCAAACTGCAAATGTAATTAGAAACATTCTGTTGCACAAAATAAATTGATTTCTGCTTTTACTCGACCTTCTAATAGCACAATTTTACTGAGAAGATTCCCATTTATATCTTGCCACTAGATAATGGAAATTCCAAAAAATCAACAGAGCTTATTGACATTCAAACAGGTTAATTCTAAATCCAAGAAATGACACATTCCCAAAACTGCATACTTGTAAACATCATCAACCAAATTGCAACTCCAGAATAATAGCTTTCAACTACATAAAACACATCTACAACAAAACCAATTTGAATCATCGTTATAAAAAGGCAAGAAATGAAATAGCACTACAAACAGTGAAACAGAAGCAGATCTACTCAATCCAACAATCCCAATATTTCAAGTTATAGAACCACTTCAAACCACAACCCAAAAAAATAAAAAAATAAAAATGAAACGAGCTCTTAAAATAGTAAGACAAAATTCAGCAATTCATAAAACATAAGAAGCAAGAACTATATCTGAAATACTAATGAGATCCATTTCATTAACACAAATAACTCAATTACAACGACCTCATAACCTTCATCAACAAATACTAAAGTTAAACACCAATTAAACTCCATTTCCCCCAAACACAAATAAAATTACACAAATCAACCTCCAAATCCATAAAGGGTCCTGCCTTGTCTCTTCAGAGAATAAACAACATCCATTGCAGTCACAGTCTTTCTCCTAGCGTGCTCAGTGTAAGTAACAGCATCACGAATCACATTTTCCAAAAATATCTTCAGGACTCCTCTAGTCTCCTCATAAATCAGCCCGCTGATTCTCTTCACTCCACCCCTACGAGCTAATCTCCGAATAGCTGGCTTTGTAATTCCCTGAATGTTATCACGGAGAACTTTACGGTGTCGTTTTGCTCCTCCTTTTCCCAAACCCTTGCCCCCCTTTCCACGGCCTGACATTTTTGGTAGAGTAATTGAAGTATTGAACTGAGAAGAATATGAATTTTGATTTGAGATGGAAAGGAAAGGGGGTTAGGGTTGGGTTTTATAAGGACTTGATTTGGGGATTTTGGTTTTGGCGGTAGGATTTGAATTTTGTTTTCAGATTTGGGATGGAGTTTTTCTTTTCCTGGGAGCCGTTGATGTGAGTGTGTATCTACGGTGGAAAAGCATTATTGATTTAAGCGTGGATCGATGCTAAGAACTCCAAGTACGCGGATCAGTGACGTGGTGTGTGGAACCATACATTTTGTTCGAATTTAAGAAGCATAAAAGTTTTGTTGAAAAAGAAAAAACATAAGTTTAAAATTTGTGCATTAGGTAAAGGACAACCTTTAGTCCCAAACATAAATATGCAACTCATAACCTATGGAACAATGAATTTACGACAAGGAAGCATACAATTAAAGACTAAATACAAGATCACGGAAGCAAGTAATTCGACTAAGCATGTTACACAAATTTCAAGTAACATAGACATGCAATACTAGGCTAAAATTGCACCTACACATGTTAAGGCAACTCAGATAAGGAATTTAAAAGAAGACTGCTCATCAAGAACCGTAATTTCCACATTTAACCCGTGTATGTACTCGTAACCTTGCGTACACGGCGCTCACATATCACAAATTGTTATAACAGTACCAAATCCTAAGGAGATTTTCCCCACACAAGGTTAGACAAGTCACTTACTTCAAATCTTGCTCAATCAATCGATAATGATGCGTTTCCCTTGATTTTCCGACTCCAATCGGCTCGAATCTAGCCAAAATAATTACATACTATAAATATAATTAAAAGAAACTAATTTAAATGATAAAAGTATGACTTTATCAAAGAATTGAAAGCTCAACCTAAACAGTTGACCCGAGCCTCGAAATCAGGTAAAATTTATAAAATACGGACACCCATTCGACCACGACTCCAACCATACCAATTTCACCAAAACCTGACACCAAGTCTCCACTCAAATCCCCAAATTAAGCTCTCAAAATTCCTAGCCTCAAACTTTCAAATTCCACCTTAAATACACACAACTAGGTGGGAAAATCAATAGAAAAACAAGATTATTGATCAAAAATGAGTACAAGAGACTTACCTCAAAACTCCCTCGAAAATGCTCTCAAAAATTGCCAAGGCTCGAGCTCAAAATGTTTTAAATGAAGCAAAATCGCGAACCCTTATATTTAAGTGTTCTGTCAGCACTTCCGCTTCTGCAGAAACTTAATCGCTCATGCGGCGTCACAGAAGCGACCACTCACCCGCATCTGCGGCTTCTTCCACTCATGCGTCCCCTTACTCCGCTTCTGCGGACTAGCTTCTACGAGCCTCCAAGACGCTCCTGCGTTCCCAGCTTCCTTGCCCAATCCCGCTTTTGAGGTTCAATGCCCTCTTCTGCGGGTGTGCATCTGTGCAAACACGTCCGCTTCTGCGGACATGCCTCCCAGGCACTCGTCCGCTTCTGTGATCACTCTTCCGCAGAAGTGACTCCCCTTCTGCGGCCTTTACACCGCACCTGTGACCACATGCCATTTCCTCCAGCCACGCATCTGCGCCGAAATGCTTGCTTCTGCAAGCTTGCACCTGCGGTCAATCTCGCGCAGGTGTGATTACACCAGAACTGGTGCCTCCAGCCATTCGCACAAGTCCAAATTTGATCTGTTAACCATCCAGAATTCACCCGAGGCCCCCGGGACTTCGAACAAATATACCAACCAGTCCTAAAACATTATACGAACTTAGTCGAGCCTTTAAATCACATAAACAACGCTAAAAACACGAATTGTGCATTAGTTCAAGCCTAATGAACTTTAAAACTTCAAACTTCTACATCCGATGCCGAAACCTATCAAATCAAGTCCGATTAACCTCAACTTTTGCACATAAGTCATAATTAACATTACAGACCCACTCAAACTCCAAAATTGGAATCCGACCCCGATATCAAAAAGTTCACTCCCGGTCAAACTTTCCAAAAATCATCCAATCTTCCAACTTTCGCCAATTGACGCTAAAATGACCTACAAACATCCAATTCAACATCCGAACATGCTCATAAGACCAAAATCACCCTACAGAGCTATTGGAACCATCGAAACTCCATTCCGGAGTCATCTTCACACGATTCGAACTACAGTCAATTCCTAAAACTTAAGCTCCCAATTTAGGGATTATGTATCCCATTTCACTCCGAAACTAAAAACAAATGCCCCCGTCAAGCCACATAACATTAAAATGAAATAGAGAGAGCAATAAATAGGGGTTCGGGGCTAATGCTCTCAAAATGATCGGCCAAGTCGTTATAATTTGTTTTTCTTGCAAGGACAAAATTCGAGGATGAATTGTCTTCAATAAGAGGGGAATGATAGCATCCTAGGAAGCTTAACTCCATTCAAGGATAAGGAGGAAGATTTGGAATCTCAAAGAGGGCTTTAACAAGATGTCAAGCTAAAGAGTTACAAAATAAGGCCATTAGGAGTGCAAATAAAGAAGTTGTTGACGGTACCTCGGGAGATCCGATGTTGCATATTTACTTTTGGGACTACGAGGCGGTACCTCGGGAGATCCCTTGTTGTATATTTACTTTTGGGACTACGAGGCGGTACCTCGGGAGATCCCCCATGTTGTGCATTTATATTTGGGACTACAAGACGGTACCTAGGGATCACCCATATTGTTTACCTCTATTTGTCGTGTTGTTACCTTTTTGTAACTTCTCATTGTTTAAATTCTCAGTCACTTCAAAATATTTTTATATCTTCTACCTTGCTTTTCTTTTAAACCAGTAGGGCCCTGACCTAACCTCGTCACTACTTTATCGAGGTTAGTCTTGGCACTTACTGTGTACCACCCTCCTACTTTTAGCGGCTTGGCGTCAGAGGATGCCCAGGGTTTTCTTGAGGAGTGCCACCGTATCCTCCGTACTATGGGTGTTGTGGAGACTAGTGGTATTTCTTTCACTACGTTCCAGCTTAGAGGAGCGACTTATTATTGGTGGCGAGTTTTTGAGTTGGGTAGTACGACCGAGGCAACTTCACTCACTTGAACTCAGTTCTCAGGTATGTTCTTGAGGGAGTATGTTCCTTAGAGTCTCAGGGATACATGGCGCGCAGAGTTTGAGTAGTTGCGCTAGGGTTCTATGACCGTGTCAGAGTATGCGGTCTGATTCAGTAATTTGGCTAGGCATGCACCAGCCTTGGTGACTACTGTTCGAGAGTGGGTTCGTCGATTTATTGAGGGGCTCAACCCCAGTATCATATTTAGCATGGCCCGAGAGTTGGAGATGGACATCGCATACTAGCAGGTGGTGGGGATCGCCAGGAGATTGGAAGGTATATTGACTCGGGAGAGAGAGAAGAGGGAGGCCAAGAGGTCTCGATAGTCTGGCACATATAGTGGTACTCGTGCCCTAGTTGCAGCTCGTCAGGGCAGGGGTTATAGGGGTCGCCCTGTTCATTTAGCACTTCCAGCCGCCAGCGGTGCTCCGACCACTCCTAGGCCCCAAGATCCCTATTATGCACTGCCAATGTCTAGTATACCTCCTATACGGGGTGCTTTCAGCGGTCAATCCAGCCGATCAGGCCCGAGCCAGTCACATCAGCCATGTCCTTCGAGAGCTTGTTTTGAGTGTGGTGACATTCATCATATGTAAGGGATTGCCCCAAATTTAGGAGGGGTATACCTCCACAGATTTCTTAGGCACCTCGTGCTCCACCGGGTCCTCAGGCTATGATTACAACACCAGCTACCACTCCACCTGCACCACCAGCTAGGGGGGAGGTCGAGCAGGTAGAGGTCACCCTAGAGGGGGAGGCCATACCAGATATTATGTTATTGCTGCTAGCAAGGAGGCAGTTGTATCTGATTATATCATCACAAGTATTGTTTCGGTATGTCATAGAAATGCATCAGTCTTATTTGATCCAGGCTCCACTTATTCCTATGTGTCATCTTATTGTGCTCCGTATATGGGTATATGCTATGATTCTCTGAGTTCTCCTATTTATTTTGGGCATGGACTGGTTGTCGCCCTATCACGCTATCCTTGACAGTCACGCGAAGGCAATCACATTGGCTATGCCAGGTCTACCGCGGCTATAGTGTTGAGGTACCTTAGATCATGTTCCCAGCATGGTTGTCTCATTAC
The DNA here is from genome assembly GCA_000715115.1 of Nicotiana otophora. Taxonomy (NCBI): domain Eukaryota; kingdom Viridiplantae; phylum Streptophyta; class Magnoliopsida; order Solanales; family Solanaceae; genus Nicotiana; species Nicotiana otophora. The sequence goes on from AWOL01S0002760.1 coordinate 129,151, forward strand.
TTAAGGCTCAGCGAATGGTTGAGAAGTTGATAAGTGGGGATTTTGAATACTTATTAGCGCCCTTTAGCTTTCGTTTTAGTCCAAAAGCGCTTAATTGTGTTCCCGAAAACTGATAAAATATGCTTAATTGCAGGAATATTGGAAGATGAGCTCCCAAGATGAAATCCAACTCAATGAGGAGTAATCTGAATGCAAGGACAAAAAAAGGCACAAAAGCTTAGAAGTGCGGACCACGAAATATCATCTGCGGCTGTAGGTTGTGAAGAAATTGCCATCAGAGAAATGTGCAAAAGTGCGGTCCACACATGAAATGTGCGGCCGCAAAAGCTGGGTCAAAGCAAAAGTTTAGAGAACCTGCATCTCAAGTCCAACAAAAGTGCTGATCGCACAATTATTGTGCGGCCGCAGAAGAAGAGCTACACGGCTGCACTTACAATTGTGTGGACCGCAGAAGAGCAAGGTGCGACCGCACTTACAATTATGCAGACCGCATAAAGAGATCAGTGTGGTCGCAGATCAGAATTATGCGGACTCAGATTTTCAATCCTGTCGAGATGAAGAAAAGTGCGGACCGCACATGGAATTTTGCGGCCGCAGAATCTTCGAAAGGGCATTTTTATCCGAAAATTCCAGCTCTGTATAAATAGAAAAGTTTCACTCTTTTAGGTCAACTTTTGACATCAACTGCTACAGTAGACGATTTCTTTTACTCCTTGTAGTAGTTTTAGCTATTTTTTTGAACATAGAGTTTATCAATTTAATTAGAAATATAGGTTTAATTATCATTTCATCTCTTATTTCTTCTAGTTTAAGCATAAGTAGCTAGGTTTTTTAGTATGGTTGTGACCCAACCCTAGTGTGTAAACTTAATGGGTGTTTGATTTATTGCCTGTTTATGGTTGTGTGTTTATTATTTAGCCTTGTTCTTACTTTTATTTGCAGAATTAATGGTTGCAAATATTAGTTCATGCCTATTTGACTTGGTCTCTACTTGAGAAAGAGAGACTTAGTCTAGGAAAACTTGGCTAACAAGAAAATAGGTCAATCGAGAGATTGATAAGCCCAATTAAAGGGTTGAACCTAGAGATAGTAAAACTCGACTTGAGCTTTTATTCAACCATTTTGGCTTCGTCTATTGGCTTGAGGTTCAATAGGGACCTCATCCATTTTATCATCCTCAACATCCACATCCCCCACGGCTATGTTTTCGAGCTCGTTGTTAGCCATGATTGCACCTACAATACTCACACGTTAGTAAAAAGGAAGGAAAAGAAGATATCCCAAAAACACACCTAAATATATAGCTAACACCATTTTTTAGCTCCCCGGCAACGGCGCCAAAAATTGATCTCGTCCAATTTTACTCCTCTATTTGAGGTTATGAAAATGGTTGATGCAATAGTAATACCCAACAAGAGTCGGAGTCAAATTTCGCAGGGAGCTGGATGAATGAGAGTTAGTAGTATATATCTTAGCGCGTGAGTTTGTATATCTAAATTTGCACTTTCACAATATTTGGATTGTTTAAAAATCTAAATTACACTACGTTTATAATTTAAAGACTAAAACTGGGAAATTATTTTTGTTGTTTTTCAAATGATATAAAAGGCCTAGGGCTATGACCTTCACCTAGGTGTTTGCCTAATGGTTGTAAACTTTAAATCTTGTTTTATTGGTTAGAGTGTATTATAACTATCAACACTCGGTTACCCACTCAATACCTCTCGGTCAGAGAATGATTTTGCCCGGATTTGAGTAATGAACAAAATAGTTGAATAAAAGCTCAAGTCTAGTTTTACTATCTTTAGGTTCAACCCTTTAATTGGGCTTATCAATCTCTCGATTAACCCATTTTCTTGTTAGCCAAGTTTTCTTAGACTAAGTCTTTCTTTCTCAAGTAGAGACCAAGTCAAATAGGCATGAACTAATGTTTGCAACCATTAATTCTTCAAATAAAATCAAGAACAAGGCTAAATAATAAACATTCAACCATAAGCAAGCAATAAATCAAACACCCATTAAGTTTACACACTAGGGTTGGGTCACAACCCTAGTAAAAATCTAGCTAGTCATGCTTAAACTAGAAGAAATGGGAGAAGAAATTATAATTAAACCCATATTGCTAATTAAATTGATAAACTCTATGTTCAAAAAGCTCAAAATAGCTAATTCTCATCTGCGGCCGCACTGCTCTCTTTCTGCGGTCCGCACAATTGTAAGTGTGGCCGCACAATAATTGTGTGGTTCACACTTTTGTTGGACTTGAGATATTAGTTCTCTGAACTTTTGCTCTAACCCAGCTTCTGCGGCCGCACATTTCATTTGCGGACCGCACTTTGCACATTTCTCTGATGGCAATTTCTTCACAACCTGCAGCTGCAAATGATATTCTGCAGTCCGCACTTCTAAGCTTTTGTGCCTATTTTTGTCCTTGCGTTCAGATTACTCCTTATTGAGTTGGATTTCATCTTGGGAGCTCATCTTCCTATATTCCTGTAATTAAGCACATTTCATCAGTTTTCGAGAACACAATTAAGCGCTTTTGGACTAGAACGAAAGCTAAAGGGCACTAATAAGTATTCAAAATCCCCACTTATCAACTCCCCAAAACTTAAGCTTTTGCTTGTCCTCAAGTAAATAAAATAATTCTCACCTCCATAAGTTAAGATTTATTCCAGCTAATCAAAGGTCAGTCATTCACACATCAATTGGGAGCAACAATTACCCACACCACTTATGAATTATCAACAAGACAACAAGTTAAACTTTTAAGCACAGATAGTTCTAGTGTGACATTTGAGCATCATTGTGGATCCCAAACTCCCCATCTACTCTCTGTTTGCCTATCTCACTTAAGAATATAGCAGTCAATCCAAAGATTTGTGAAAGGTTCGCTCAACTCTCTCAAAATAATGTCGCAAGTACGATTTTAAGTACCATAGCTTGCCACTCATGTAAATCACCACTAATGTAAGTTTACTCGTCTTGAAATCACGTAGGGCTTTTGAGAAATGCAATGAAGGCTTTTGGACTAAGGTTGGATAATTATGAGAGAACGGGATCATCTTTCCTTAAGCACTCAATTTTCTTTTCTAGGCTCATGCTTTGCCAACTCTTTGAGGCATTTTCTTTTCATTAGGGGAACTAGAGAGACTTAACATCACTCTTTCTTGGTCATGTTATTTATTTTCTCCTTCTTTGATTTCTCCATGCTTTGCATCATTACTTTTCTTTGAATCCCTTCAACTTTTCAACTAACTCACTTTCCTTTTCTTTTTTTTTCTTTCTCTTGCTCTTTCCTTATCTTCATTTCTTTTCTCTTTTGTGCCTTGATACTTTTTTCAAACTCCTCTTCTCTCCCCCAAACTTACGTTTTTAGCTAATTATTTTACAAGAGTGTTAGGAAAAGCTCGGGTGCCAAGAGAGGATCATGGCAAAACGGGTAAAGGCTTGTAACATGGTTATCAAATGAGAAAGATTTTAGTCTCAAATGGTTGATTAGGGATAACAACATTAGTGGGCCATGGAAAATTTCAAGCGGGACAAGGAGAGCCTACGATCATTTCTCAAGCCAAGCAAAACTTAAACTTTCGCCTAGAAATACATTCGAGGCAAGTTCTAGACCATTCGCACGGGTACTTAGAATTGCGACAGCAACATCTCACCCCTCACTCAGCTGGATTGTTAAAAAGGATAGAGTTGAGGGCCCACAATGATCATATTTAATATTGAAAATCACTATGGTTCGACGAAACCACTCGATGATTGCCTAAGTCAACACAAGAGTTAAAATGTCACTAACTAGAGCTATTTTTTCCAAAAACCTTATTTTTAACCATAAGCACATAATTAAGTGTGTTGGTACCAAGTAAAACATGTTTGACCCTTCGAGCATGACTCAATTAGGTCTTTTTATTCATTATTACTACTATTATTTCCTAACTACCAAAAACGGACTCAATCCCTTAAGAAGGTTGTCACGCTATCCATCACCGGGAAGAGTCAACCGGTTCACAAAGAAAAAAATCACCTTTGGAAAGAACCGTGCCATTAAGAAAACCAAAGGCTTATTATCCACTAAAATATAAAAAGAAGCTATTAAAGTAAAAAGAAGCTACTAAGTCAAAAAGAAGACAAATATAAATATAAAGAAGCTATAAAATAAAAAACTATTGAAAGCTAGACGAATATACATAATGAGGGAATGGAGATAATATATACATAATGAGAAAGAAGAAGAAAATAGTAATAAGTTAATTACAGGCCAAATGTGTCATAGTTATCAAAATACAGAATTAGAATCATCAAAATATCAAAGACCCCCCCCCCGAATAAAAATAAGCATTGTCCCCAATGCTTAACAAAATAAGAGTATAAGAAAGGTGAGAGTGAAGAAAACTCCCTATGACTCTGTGGCCATCTATGTGTCCTTAGTGGCACCGACCTCAGTCTCCAATTGGATCTCATCATCCTCAAGTCTAGGAGTAGCTGGGTTGGTGAACATCTAACAGACTGCCTCAACAGTGTCAGCAGCAAGGTCTGGCTCCTCAGACTGGCCAGCTGTTGTGGTGGGCTCTGTGGGATCTGGGCGTGGGTGGTGCGGATCTATCAACATGTCAAATGGAATGTCTCCGACTGCTACAAGCTTGGTGACCTGTTGCTGGAGCTTATCTACTAATTTCTTTGAAGCATGTGACTTCCGCATCTTATTTACTTCTTTGGCCAATTCTTCAATCACAGACCCATGCTATACTCGAGTGGCCATGATAGTGTTCTGGTTGTCCAGGATCTTCTTCAAAGTTTCTTCGACTGTGGGAGGAATCTGGCATGCCGACATAGATGATAGTGTTGTAATATGACGGGATATGTCAGATAACTTTGCAGTAGCTGTCTGCATCCAATTGTTGAGGCTCGCCAAAGTCTGGGAGACTCGTAGCGCAAATAGTGGGGCAGAACGCATAGGCACCAGCTTCAAAGCCGAAGAGGGAGGAACTGAGGCTGAAGGTGGAGGCATGGCAGCTGCACTGGAAGAAGGCTCTACTGAGGTGGAGGGCATATCTGCTGAATCTACAGCTACCACCGAAGGCTCATCAGACTGGCCTACGGTAGTTGTTGGCTGACCTTTTCTCTTCGGGTTCTTCGGATCCATCAGAGAATACCAAGAGAAGGGCTTCTTTGCCTGAACCTTCGTGTCAAAATCCTTGGGCTCTACCTGTGCATCTGTAAGGTACTCAGTAAGGGTGTTGGGATACGGGTAGGACGTATCAGCATACCTGGCGACCACTGACATATTGGCTGAATAGGAACCCCTACAGTGATCCATGGTAATGGTGGCCCCCAGGCCGCAAGAATCTCAGCTAGCCATGGGCGAGTTGCATCACACATCGCCAGCTTCTCCAAGTATTGCACTGGCTCCATATCCTCAAACCCCAAGTAGGAGTTCAGTGTGTGCTGGTCGAACCGCACCTTCAGGTTTCTCACTTTTGTAACTTTGGTCCTTTTCTTTAAGTGTGCCACATTAGTATAGAATTCCCGAACCAAATACTCCTTGGCATCAACCATAGTCTGGATAAACCACATCCACCCCTTCCTCTCCCAGAACTGTCTCAACACGGATGGATTATACTTGTCAATATCGTTGAGTTGGAATTATCGCTCAAGAGTGAGCGATCTCACCGACCACCACTCACAGAAGCTAGTGAAGGCAGCGAGACTCACAAAACGGTCCTCCCAGACCTCTTTCTTCTTCGACCTCTCAAGGCCGGTAATTGTAGTATTACCCCCTCGACCATCATCTGGAATATCATCAATAACAGTTGTCGGTGCCTCAGGGCAAATGTAGAAGAAGGCTTTGAAGCCTGACTGGCACTCTCCGAACCCTCGGAGGTGCTATGAGAGGATGAAGGCTCGTCTCAGAGTTGATACCTTCCATGTGGCTGTTGTGGCTATGATTGGACAGCATGCTGCTCTTACACTGAGTCGCCCTCCCATGCTTCCCGAGATGGGGAATGTAAACTAGATTCGGAGGTCTCATACTGTCGTCATCAACCTACTGCAGCTTTCTTGGTGATTAACTTCTGGAGGGCGAGGAGTGAAGTGCTTTTGGTTCGGCCTCTGGAAGGTTCACCCCTCCCCTTTGAAGTGTCACCGCGGCCACGAGATCTAACCATTTTCTGCAACAAGAAACAGTAGAAGTCAGTTTTAATTCAACTGCACACAGACAACATATCACAGTGTAGAACATGAGTGTAGGATGGGGAAGTGCGGGCGCATGCTGGGTTGTGCAGACCGCACAATTTGGACTTAACAATTACGCATGCAAATCAAATTACCCAGTCCCCATAAAGCAATTAGCAGTTGACTCAACACAGATTAACCCCCACATGGTAGTAAAATTGAAATCTATTGACAAGTGGCCTAAAACTATCTAATAAAAAATTTAACTAAAAAGTGAAAAATACTATGAGAAATTAAACATACCAGATATGAAGGAGTGCAACTAAGTGATCACAGATGTGTATGGAGTGTGACAGATGATTGAATAGATGATTTCCAAGTTTTAGAATTTAGAGTGCTAAGAGAGGGAAAAACTTTTTTAGTAGCCCAAGGCTACTATTTATACTTAGACGCAGACTTGGGGAATCAAACGAGGAGTGAGGCCGCAGAATTCCTTCTGCGGTCCGCACTCTGTTACCTAAAGGCTCAATAGCCTTGTTGATCTGCGGTCCGCATAATTTGTGGTGCGACCGCAAATTTTGGTTGCGGACCGCATAATTTGATGTGCGGCCATAGAATGGCCAATTCTCTGGCAGACCAAACTTCAGAGAGTTTGCAATTTCCCATCTCAATTTGTGCGGCCGTAGTTGCCTTCTGCTGTAGCATTCAAAATCGTGCGGTCCGCACAATACATGTGCAGTCCGCACAATACATGTGCGGTCCGTACTTTTTTCACACTTAGCTAATTTGTTTGAGCACAATTTTTGTAAAACACACTCATTCCTGCAACACACTTCAAATCCAGTTAGCACAAAATAACACATATCTACAAAAGAAGAAAAGAAAAAGAAGACATGGGTTGCCTCCCAAAAAGTGCCTGATTTAACGTCGCGGCATGATACAGATTACCATCACTTCAAATGAATAACTGCCACCACGTGGCCATCATCAACTTGTCCCAAATAATGCTTCACCCGCTGGCAATTGACTCGTAATACCTCATCATTTTTGTTCTTCAAGTCCAATGCGCCAAAAGGTATCACACCCACAATTTAAAAGGGACCACTCCATTTGGATTTTAGCTTTCGAGAAAACAACTTCAATCATGAGTTGAACAACAAAACAAGATCGCTCGCCTTGAACCCCTTGTTTCGGATGTATTTGTCATGAAGGTACTTCATTATCTCTTTTTACAAGGATGAACTTGCATATGCATGGTACCGGAACTCATCCAATTCATTCAAATGTGCAACCCTCAAGTTGGCGGATGCATCCCAATCAAGATCCAACTTATTTAAAGCCCACATGGCTTTGTGCTCAAGTTCCACCAGAATATGACAAGCTTTTCCAAACACCAACCGGTATGGAGATATTCCGATAGGAGTTTTGAAAGCAGTCTGATAAGCCCATAGTGCATCATCAAGCTTCTTTGACCAATCCATTCGGTTAGCATTCACTGTTTTGGACAAGATACTCTTTATCTCCCGATTGAAGACTTTCACTTGACCGCTAGCTTGAGGATGATAGGGAGTCGTAACTTTATGAGTGACACCATGATTTCTAAGCAAAGTGTCAAAAGCCTTGTTGCATAAATGTGACTCCCCATCGCTTATGATAGCCCGCAGAGTACCAAATCTTGTGAAAATATTCTTCTTCAAGAACGCCACCACACTTCTAGCTTCATTGTTGGGTAGAGCAACGGCCTCAACCTATTTAGACATATAATCAATCACGACTAAGATGTAGGTGTTTCTACAAGAACTCACAAAAGGACCCATGAAATCAATACCCCACACTCAAAGATATCGATCTCCAAAATGGTAGTGAGAGGCATTTCATTCTTCTTTGAGATTCCACCGGCCCGTTGGCATTCATCACATCTTTTCACCATATCACTTGCATCTTTGTAGAGAGTGGGCCAATAGAAACTACAACTTAGCACTTTAGCCGCCATTCTTGCTCTGCCATAGTCACCACCATAAGGCGAAGAATGGCAAGCCTCAAGAATAACATTTTGCTCTTTATCTGGTACACATCTTCTAATTACCCCATCCGTGCAAATTCGGAAGAGGTAAGGCTCGTCCCAATAATAATCTTGACAATCTCGTTTGAGCTTCTTCCTTTGATTTGGAGAGAACTCATCTGGGATGATTCCACACACAAGGAAGTTTGCTAGATCCGTGAACCATGACATCTCCTTCATTGAAATAGCCAAGAGTTGCTCGGCGGGGAAAGAGTCATTGATTTCAAGTCCATCATGCGTCCTCCCCTCCTCCTCCAAACGAGACAAGTGGCCTGCCACTTAATTTTCACTCTCTTTTCGATCTTGGATGTCAATATCAAACTCTTGCAACAATAGCACCCATCTAATCAACCTAACCTTTGAATATTTCTTGCTCATAAGATAGCGAAGTACCACATGATTAGTATGAACAATAACCTTTGTACCCATCAAGTATGGGCGGAATTTCTCAATTGCAAACACAATGGCAAGGAGCTCTTTTTCAGTAACAATGTAATTAACTTAGGCATAATTCATGGTCTTACTAGCATAGTATACCGGATGAAAAATCTCGTTGATACGTTGCCCCAAAATTGCTCCAACCGCTACAGCACTAGCATCGCACATGAGCTCAAAAGGAATACACCAATTAGGAGCGGTGATAATGGGAGTAGTAGTCAACTTGAACTTTAGAAATTCAAAGGCTCCCTTGCAAACCTCATTGAAGTTAAATTTAGCATATTTCTCTAAAAGCTTGCACAAGGGGTTTACCACTTTGGAAAAATCCTTTATGAAGCGCCGGTAGAACCCCGCGTGACCCAAGAAACTTCTCATGCCTTTCACTGATGCTGGAGGTGGAAGTTTAGAAATTACCTATATCTTCGCCTTGTCGACCTCAATGCCTTTCTCGACCATGAAATGGCGTTTCTCCCAATTCAATACCAAGTTCGTTTCTTCACACCTTGCCAATACTTTATCCAAATTTACCAAGCAATCATCAAAGGAATCCCCGACTACTAAAATTCATCCATGAAGACTTCAAGGTAGTCCTCTACCATATCCGTAAAGATCGCCATCATACACCGTTAAAAAGTTGTCGGTTCATTACATAAGCCAAATGGCATCCGCTTGAAAGCGAAAGTGCCATAGGGACAAGTTAAAGTTGTTTTCTATTGATCTTCCGGGGCAATAAGGAATTGGTTATAGCTCGAATATCCATCTAGAAAGCAATGAAAAGCACGTCCGGGCAACCTATCAAGCATTTGGTCAAGAAATGGGAGTGGAAAATGGTCTTTCCTTGTGACTTTGTTTAGCTTCTGATAGGCCATACACACTCTCCACCCGGTCACCGTTCTTGTGGGAATCAACCCATTCTTATCATTGGTGAACACAGTTATGCCTCCCCTTTTTCGGGACACATTGCACCAGAAAAGTCCACGAACTATCGGAAATAGGGTAGACCACCCCGACATCCAACCATTTGATAATCTCCTTTTTGACCATGTCTTTCATGGATTCATTAAGTCTCCTTTGATATTCAATAGAGGGTTTGGCATCTTCCTCCAAGTTAATCTTGTGCATGCAAAATGCGGGGCTTATTCTCTGAATATCCGCCAAAGTCCACCCAATGGCTTTCTTCCTCTTGTGGAGCACCGCCAATGTAGAATTAACCTACACGTTAGTCAAACAAGATGAAAGAATAATCGCCAAAGTAGAACAAGGGCCAAGGAATTCATATCTGAGATGTTGAGGCAATGGCTACAACTCCAAGATATGAGGCTCTTCAATTGAAATCTTTGTAGGAGGAGTTTTCCTATTCTCAAGATCCAAGGAAAGGTTTTGGGGTTTATAGTTGTACGACCCCATTCCTTGCAAAGAATTAACACATTTCATGAAGCCATCCATCTCGTCATCATCAAAATTTAGCAAGACGACCTCCAACATGTCACCCACATTAATCGGGGCACTTGTATCATCAATAATCATATCAGTCACCAAGTCCACGAACGAACACACTTTATTGCTATTCGATTGCCTCATAGATTTGCACAAGTGGAACACTACCTTTTCATCACCCACCCGGAAAGTGAGTTCACCGGCTTCCACATCAACAAGATCCTTCCCCGTAGCAAGTAAAGGTCTACCAAGAATAATCGGGACCTCATAGTCCACTTCACAATCAAAAATCACAAAATTCGTCGGGAGAATGAACTTGTCAACTCGAACCAATACATCCTCAATCACCCCCAACGGTCTCTTCATTGTACGATCGGACATTTGTAATCTCATAGATGTGGGTTTTGGTCCCAATTCCCAATGTCTTAAAAATTGAATAGGGCATCAAATTGATACTCGCCCCAAGATCACAAAGAGCTTTTGCAAACTCAACACTTCCAATGGTACAAGGAATTATGAAAGCACCGCGATCTTCCAACTTAGGAGCCATCGAATGCACAATTGCACTCACTTGGTGAGTGACTTTGATAGTTTCAAAATTCATCGACCGCTTATTTGTCACCAAATCCTTCATAAATATTGCATAACAGGGTATTTGCTCCAAAGCTTCAACTAATGGCACATTTATCGAGAGACTCTTCATCATATCAATGAACTTTTTGAATTGATTCTCGCCATTTTTCTTGGCAAGACTTTGAGGATATGTAGGAGGTGGCTTAGGCAATGGTGCCTTAGCTTTTTGCACTACCGGTTCCGGTATGTCAATCACATGATCCCTAGACGGGTTCACATCCTCTTGAGTCTCTTCCACCATGTCATCAATATCAATCCACACTTCATTATTTGCTTGCTCAATATTGTTTGGGATCTCCTCTTCTTCTACCACTAGCTCATCATCCACAAATTGCCTTTGACTTGAGGTAGGTGAATTCCCACCTCGTCCACTTCTTATAGTAATGGACATGGCATGCCCCATATTGTTCCCACCCTTCGGGTTCACCATCGTATAACTTGGTAGTATCCCCTTAGGACGAGAATTTAACGCTTGAGAGATTTGATCCATTTGCACCTCTAGATTGCGGATTGATGTGTTGTGTGAAGCAATTTGGGCATCGAAATCGACATTCTTGTCCGTCATTTATTTGAACATGTTCTCAATACGGCCCATTTTATTGTTGGATCTAGGACCATGGGAAGGATAAGAATGTGGGTTGATCGGTTGTTGAGACATCGGGGGCCTTTGAAAACCCGACCCCCGATTTCCTTGATTATTGTTCCACCCGCCTCGGTTGTTGCCTCCCCAATTGACTTGGTTATTATTGTTATGCCAATTCCCTTGGTTATTGTTTCCCCTCCAATTGCCTTGATTGTTGTTATTCCAATTGCCTTGATTGTTTCCACCACTCCAATTACCTTGATTTTGAGAATTTCAATTGCCTTGATTGTTTTGAATGTCTCCATTATTGTTGACTAGGGCCTTGGAAGTTGTTTCTTTGCCCTTAAAAATTATTCACATAGTAAACCTTTTCTTCTTGGTCATTGTAAGAATCACCTTGATCAAAACCACTATCATCTTGCACAAAATTGTCCACTCTTTGTTGTACTTGTAGATTTTTTGTTCTTTGCTTGTTCACCATCATATTGACTTTCTCCATAGCATTAACTTGCATCGGGTTTTGTACTTGTTGAAGTTGAGCCTTTGCCAATTGGTTCATGGTGGTTGTAAACTCGGCTATGGATTATTTGTGGTCATGTAACTCTTTATGAAGAAGAATCACACTGGGGTTACCTTGTGGAATGTTGGCTCTAGATTTCCACGTCGATGAAGTATCTGCCATCTCATCCAAAATATCACACGCCTCCGCATAAGGCATAGTCATGAAGTTCCCACCGGCAAGTTGGTTCACTACGCATTGGTTGGTGGTATTGATCCCCCGATAGAAAGTTTGTTGAATCATGTTTTCCGTCATATCATTATTGGGGAACTCTTTCACCATTGTTCTACACCTTTCCCATATCTCGTGCAGTGGTTCATTGGGATCTTGCTTGAATGTTAGAATTTCATCCCGAAGAATAGCCATGTGCCCGGGAGATAAGTCCGTAGAGATAAATTCCTCCGCTAGTTCATTATGAATGGAATGATTTGGCAAACGTTCCAACCAATCTAAATCTTTCCCCCGTAGAGAGAAGGGAAAAAGCCTTAGCCTCAAAGTATCCTCTGAGACATTTGTTTGTTTGCTCCCCCAACACGTATCTACAAACCCCTTCAAATGTTTATATGCATTTTGACCCGGTGCACCGGTGAAGAACCCTCGTTGCTAGAGCAAAGTGAGCATCACGTTGGTTATTTGGAAATTTCTCGCCCTAATACGGGGAGGGACTATAGCACTTATATACCCTTCATTCGGTAGCACCCGGTGTGTAGTCGCTCGTGGTGGAGGTGGAGGTGAAGCATGTACATTGTCTTGAGGCGGTCGGCCTCGTCTATTGGCTTGAGGTTCAAGAGGGACCTCATCCATTTGATCATCCTCAACATCCACATCCCCCACGACTATGTTTCCGAACTCGTTGTTTGGCATGATTGCACCTACAATACTCACATGTTAGTAACAAGGAAGGAAAAAAAGATATCCCCAAAACACACCTAAATATATAGCTAACACAGTTTTTTAGCTCGCCGGCAACGATGCCAAAATTGATCTCGTCCAATTTCACTCCTCTATTTGAGGTTATGAAAATGGTCGATGCAATAGTAATACCCAACAAGAGTCGGGGTCGAATTCTGCAGGGAACTAGATGAATGAGAGTTAGTAGTATATATCTTAGCGCGTGAGTTTGTATATCTAAATTTGTACTTCCACAATATTTGGTTTGTTTAAAAATCTAAATTACACTAGGTTTGCAATTTAAAGACTAAAACTGGGAAATTATTTTTGTTGTTTTTCAAATGATATAAAAGGCCTAGGGCAATAACCTTCACCTAGGTGTTTGCCTAATGAGTTGTAAACTTTAAAGCTTATTTTATTGGTCGGGATGTGTTAAATCTATCAACACTCGGTTATCCACTCAATACCTCTCGGTCAGAGAATGATTTTGCCCAATTTGGCTTTCTCAAATCCAAATGGGTATTGAACAAAACGGTTGAATAAAAGCTCAAGTCGGATTTTACTATCTCTAGGTTCAACCCTTTAATTGGGCTTATCAATCTCTTGATTGACCCATTTTTTTGTTAGCCAAGTTTTCCTAGACTAAGTCTATCTTTCTTAAGAAGAGACCAAGTCAAATAGGCATGAACTAATGTTTGCAACCATTAATTATTCAAATAAAACCAAGAACAAGGCTAAATATTAAACACCCAACCATAAACAAGCAATAAATCAAACACCCATTAAGTTTACACACTAGGGTTGGGCCACAACCCTAGTAAAAATTTAGCTACTCATGCTTAAACTAGAAGAAATAGGAGAAGAAATGATAATTAAACCCATATTGCTAATTAAATTGATAAACTCTATGTTCAAAAAGCTCAAAATAGCTAAAACTACTAAAAAGAGTAAAAGAAATCGTTAATTGTAGCAACTGATGTCAAAAGTTGACTTAAAAAGTGAAACTCTTCTATTTATATAGAGCTGTAATTTTCGGACAAAAATGCCCTTTCGGAGGTTCTACGACCGCATAATTCCATGTGTGGTCCGCACTTTTATTTAGCTCGACAGGATTGGACATCTGCGATCACACGATTCTGATCTACGGTTGCAGTGCTCTCTTTCTGCGGTCCGCACAATTGTAAGTGCGGTCGCACCTTTCTCTTCTGCGATCCGCACAATTGTAAGTGTGGCCACACAATAATTGTGCGGATCACACTTTTGTTGGACTTGAGATATAGGTTCTCTGAACTTTTGCTCTGACCCAGCTTCTGCGGCCGCACGTTTCATTTGCGGACCGCACTTTGCACATTTCTCTGATGGCAATTTCTTCACAACCTACAGCCGCAGATGATATTATGCGGTCCGCACTTCTAAGCTTTTGTGCATGTTTTTGTCCTTGCATTCAGATTACTCATTATTGAGTTGGATTTCATCCTGGGAGCTCATCTTCCAATATTCCTGCAATTAAGCATATTTTATCAGTTTTCGGGAACACAATTAAGCATTTTTGGACTAAAACGAAAGCTAAAGGGCACTAATAAGTATTCAAAATCCCCGATTATCAAAGGGGTGCGATGCATATTTAGACTATGTGAGGGATGTTAGTGTTGGTATTCCTACCGTCAAGTCTGTTCCGGTAGTGAGGGATTATCCAGACGTATTTCTGGCAAATCTTCTGGGCATGCTGCCCCACAGGGTTATTGATTATGGCATTGATTTGTTACCGGGAACTCAACCTATTTCTATTCCACTTTATCGTATAGCCAAACAGAGTTGAAAGAATTAAAGAAAAAATTGCAATAGTTGCTCGATAAGGCCTTCATTCGGCCAGGTGTGTCACCTTGGGGTGATCCTGTCTTGTTTGTAAAGAAGAAGGATGGTTCTATGCGAATATGTATTGATTATCGCCAGTTGAACAAGGTTATAGTAAAGAACAAGTATCCATTGCTACGTATTGATGACCTATTTGATCAGCTTCAAGGTGCTAGAGCATTCTCTAAGATCGACTTGCGTTCAGGCTATCATCAGTTGAAGATTCGGGATCCAAATATCCCAAAGACTGCTTTTAGGACTCGGTATGGTCATTATGAGTTCCTTGTGATGTCTTTTGAACTGACCAATCCCCATTAGCATTCATGCACCTGATGAACAGTGTATTTCCGCCCTATCTTGACTCTTTTGTCATTGTATTTATTGACGACATTCTGGTGTACTCCCAGAGTCGGGAGGATCATGAGCTACACTTGAGGACTGTACTTCAGACCTTGAGAGAAAATAAGTTGTATGCAAAATTTTTGAAGTGTGAGTTCTAGCTAGATTCAGTGGCATTTTTGGGTCATGTGGTATCAAGTGAAGGGATCAAGGTAGACCCGAAGAAGATTGAAGCAGTGCAAAGTTAGCCCAGACCATCCTTAGCTACATATATCCGGAGTTTTCTTGGCTTGGCAGGGTATTACCATCGATTTGTAAAAGGGTTTCTCGTTTGTTGCAGCTCCTATGAACAGATTGGTCCAGAAGGGTGCTCCGTTCAGGTAGATCGAGGAGTGTGAGGAGAGCTTTCAAAAGCTCATGATTTCTTTGACTACATCCCAGTGTATTTCTTGAGGCATTATTTGTACGGTGTCCCTTGTGAGGTCTTCACCGATTACTAGAGTCCGATTCAGGATCGACTTCGTACAGACCATTCCACGCAGAAGAGTTATGCAGATCGAAAGGCTCACGAAGTTGCATTCATGATTGGGGAGCGGGTTTCTCCCATGAAGGGTGTTATGAGGTTCGAAAAGAAGGGCAAGCTGATCCCTAGGTATATCGGGCCTTTTGAGATTATTGAGAGGGTTGGAGAGGTGGCTTACAGACTTGCACTACAGCCTAGTATCTCTACAGTTCATCCAATATTCCATGTTTCTATGCTTCAGATATATCACAGTTATCCGTCCCATGTGTTAGACTTCAACTCAGTCCAGTTGGACAAGGTTCTATATTATGTTGAGGAGCCGGTGGCCATTTTGGACAAGCAGGTCTGAAAGTTGAGATCAAAGAACATCGCGTCAGTGAAGGTGCAATGGAGGGGTCATTCGGTCGAGGAGGCGACTTGGGAGACCGAGCATGATATGCGCAGTTATTATCCTCATTGTTTTGCCACTTCAGGTATGTCTCTATACTTCTTCGAGGATGAATGTTTGTTTTAAGATGGGGAGGATGTTACAACCCGGCTGGTCGTTTTGAGAGTATTAGCCCCGAACCCCTATTTATTGCTCCCTCTATTTCATTTTGTTGTTACGTGGCTTGCCAGGGGGATTTATTTTTGGTTTTGGAGTGAAATGGGACACATAGTCCCTAAATTGGGAGTTTAAGTTCTAAGAATTGACCGTAGTTTGAATCGTGTGAAGACGACCCCAGAATAGAGTTTTGACAGTTCCAATAGCTCCGTAAGGTGATTTTGGTTTTAGGAGCATGTTCGAATGTTGAATTGGAGGTCCGTAGGTCATTTTAACGTCAATTGGTGAAAGTTGGAAGATTGGATGATTTTTAGAAAGTTTGACTGGGAGTGGACTTTTCGATATCGGGGTTGGATTTCGATTTCGGAAGTTTGAGTGGGTCTGTAGTGTCAATTATGACCTATGTACAAAATTTGAGATCAATCAGACTTGATTTGATAGGTTTCGACATCGGATGTAGAAATTTGAAGTTTCAAAGTTTATTAGGCTTGAATTAATGCGCAATTCGTGCTTTTAGCATTGGTTGATGTGATTTAAAGGCTCGACTAAGTTTGTATGATTTTTTAGGACTGATTGGTATATTTGGTCGAGGTCACGAGGGCCTCGGGTGGATTCCGGACGGTTAACGGATAAAATTTGGACTTATGAGAATGGTTGGAGGCACTAGTTCTGGTGCAATCGCATATGTGCAAGATAGACCGTAGGTGAGAGCTCGCAGAAGCGAGCATTTGGGTGCATATGCGGGGCTGGAGGAAATGGCATGTGGTCACAAGTGCGGTTTGAAGGCCGCAGAAGCAGAGTCGCTTCTGTGGAAGAGTGATCGCAAAAGCGGACGAGTAACTGGGAGGCCTGTCCGCAGAGGCAGACGTGTTTTCGCAGAAGCGGTCATTGAACTACAGAGGCGGACGTGTTTGCGCATATGCGCACCCGCAGAAACGGGCATTAAACCGCAGAAGCGGGATTGGGAAAGGAAGCTGGGACCGCAAAAGTGTCTTGGAGGCTCGCAGAAGCGGAGTAAGGAGACGTAGGAGCGGAAGAAGTCGCAGATGCGGGTGAGTGGTCGCTTTTGTAACACCGCAGAAGCGGTTAAGTTTTTGCAGAAGCGGAAGTGCTGGCATAACACTTAAATACAAAGGTTCGCGATTTTGCTTCATTTTAAACATTTTGAGCTCGGGTCTTGGCGATTTTTGAGAGCATTTTTGAGGGATTTCTTGAGGTAAGTCTCTTGTACTCATTTTTTATCAAAAATATTGTTTCCCCGTTGATTTTCCCACCTAGCTGTGTGTATTTAAGGTGGAATTTGGGAGCTTGAGGCTAGGGATTTGAAGAGTTTGATTTGGGAATTTGAGTGGTGACTTAGTGTCGGATTTTGGTGAAATTGGTATGGTTGAACTGGTGATCGAATGGATGTTCGTATTTTGTGACTTTTACCCGATTACGAGACCTAGGTTCGGGTCGACTTTTTGGGCCGAGTTTTCAATTATTTGCTAAAGTCATAGTTTCATTATTTAAATTAGTTTATTGTAATTATATTTATAGTATATAATTGTTTTGGCTAGATTCGAGCCGATTAGAGTCAAAAAATCAAGGGAAAGGCATCCTTATCGATTGATTGAGCGAGATTTGAGGTAAGTGACTTATCTAAAATTGTGTAGGGGAAATCCCCTTAGGATTTGGTAGTGTTGTAACAATTTGTGATATGTGAGCGCCGTGTACGCGAGGTGACGAGTGCGTGTACGTGCTAATGTGAAACTTCTGGTTCTTGCTGAGCAGTCTTCTTTCAAATTCCTTAACTGAGTTGCCTTAGTATGTGTAGGTGTCATGTTAGCCTAGTATTGCATGTCTATGTTACTTGAAATTTGTGCAACATGCTTAGTCGAATTACTTGCTTGCGTGATCTTGTATTCAGTATTTAACTGTATGCTTCCTTGCTGTAAATTCGTTGTTCCATAGGTTATGAGTTGCATATTTACTTTTGAGACTACGAGACGGTACCTCGGGAGCTTCCCCTGTCGTTTATTTACTTTTGGGACTACGAGGCGGTACCTCAGGGAATTTCCTGTTGCATATTTACCTTTGGGACTATGAGAAAGTACCTCGGGAGATATCCTAATGCATATTTACTTTTGGGACTACGATGTGGTACCTCGAGAGATCCCCTGTTGCATATTTACTTTTGAGACTACGAGGCGGTACCTCGGGAGATCCCTCATGTTGTGTATTTATATTTGGGACTACGAGGCGGTACCTCGGGAGCGCCTATTGTTTACCTATATTTGTCGTGTTGTTACCTTTTTGTAACTTCTCATTCTTTAAATTCTCAGTCACTTCAAAATATTATTATATCTTCTTCCTTGCTTTTCTTTTAAACCAGTAGGGCCCTGACCTGACCTTGTCACTACTATATCGAAGTTAGGCTTTGCACTTACTGGGTACCGTTGTGGTGTAGTCATACTACACTTCAGCATATCTTTTTGTGCAAATCCAGGTTCTTCCTACCAGACTAGATACCAGTGAGCTGGACCGTACGTGGAGACTTCAAGGTATATTTGCCAACGTTCGCAGACCTCAGAGTCCTCCTCTATCCTTATTATATTTTTTTCTTATTCTCTTTAGACTCCGATGTATAGAGACACTTGGTATTTGCTCTTAGAAGCTTGTGACTTATTTCTACAGAGTTTTTGGAGTTGTAATTATTAAAAATTGCAGTTCTTGTTTATATTTCAAATGTTGAGATTTGAGTTCAGTTTTATATTCAGTTATTCCGCAAATTGTTAGACTTACATAGTATTAGAGATTAGGTGCCATCACAACATCCTACGGATGGAAACTGGGGCCGTGACAAAAACACAGACTAGTAAATAACATCCACTAATCTGAAAAAATGATAGGAATAAAACAAGATAGTAGCCATGTATCCACTTAACCCAATTAAGTCTAATGGGTGTAAATACTCCCTTATAAAGCATATGGACATCGTCATCCCAATAAAATTTATGCATACTTATATTTGTCCAATAAAAATATTTCTTAGATGCACTATGTAATGAAATTTGCAATGTGATCTCATAAATAAGGTAGTCCAAACATGTGCACGCCAAAAACAAATACAAAATATTGATAATACATCCATTTAAAACAAGTATCTCTACCACACGTATCAAATAAGACACTTTTATGATATAGCCAAGTATCTACAACTACAAATCCCATGGATTTTTCTACATGTAAGCTATTCAAAGAAGCCCATAAATTCTCAAGAAGGTTAGAAGAACCCATAAATTCCAAAATAAGAATTTCATTACATTCAAGCTCATGATTATAACTTTCCCCAATAATATTCCCAACATTAATGGGTTCTAAGCAATTGCTCGAACTGTCACAAAAAAAGCCATAGATAAGCTCATGAAAGTGTATTTGATCACTAACGTTACAATAATCATGCATGGCCTCTTTACTAGTAGTAAATACTTTTACATGCTCACAATCAACATGACTAGAAGAATGAGTTCCTATCACAGAACAAAACCCATATTCTAGCAATTTATCACATGAAAACTCATTTCCAAGCCTCTTCTCATAAATTTCATGTATTTTTCCACCAAGTTGGAACATACAATCATCTATGTCATACTCAATTTCAAAAGGAAGCAAATTACTCTTGCACTTGAACTTAGATATTACAGTTAATGATTTGATATGCATCAAAATATCATCATCCATAAAGATTATAAAATCACCAATATAAGAATTAAGAGTATAGTTCATTACCTCCAAAAATACCTTAGGTATTCCAGAAAGCCCAAGAAATAGAATAAACCAATTATACATACCATACTTGGACTTATTTACTAATGAAACATCATGACTTTGTATTTTTTTATGCAATGGTTCCAACTTAGCAATGGTTTTAGGGAACTCCATGTCATAAACCTGTAAATAAGGATCAAAATAGTCAAAAAGTTCAACAACAAAGAGATTAATCAAGATTTTATCTTCCACCATCCAACAAGAATAGATTTCTCCAAATTCATGTTGGAATCCAATTGGATCTTTTGCCACCATCTCTTGTACCTCACCTCCCCATTCAGAAGGTCTTTCCACACTTGGCTGCATAAAATCACAAGAACTAATAAAAGAAAGAGTTAATGGGTTAGGAAGTAAAGAAAACTTTTTCTTGCTTACACTCTCTTTGACTTTTATCACAAGACTAACTTTCTCCTCACTCTTAGCCTCTTTTCTCTCACTAATTTTTTTTCTTTTTTTTCACTAAAACCCTCTTGTTTTTCTCTCTCTACTTCACAGACTTTTGTTAATTCATTGCCTTCTCTCTTTTCTTTTCCCTCAAGTTTACTCTTTTTCTCACTTGACATCTCATTCTCTTCACTCAACATTGCCTCTCTTTTTTCCTCTCTTGGGATGTTGACATGCACTCCCTTACTCCTCTCATTCTTTTTTCTCTCATATTTTTCATATTCTCCTTAACAATCTTTTCATCTTCACAAATTTGTGAGGGAGTCAGAGGCCCAAGAATGAGTTTCTTCCCGTTACTATTTTTTTCTATGCTATATGAAGTTATTCTGTAGACATACCATGGATTTTCCAATAATATATGATAATTATTCATGGGGATCGCATGACACCAGATCACATCCTTATACCTTCCAATAGAGAATAGTAACAATTCTCTTTTATTTACCTTTACTCCTCTCAACATGTAAGGTTCACTATGCTCAACACAAGGCAAATTCAATTTCTCAACCATATAAGTGTTGATTGTGTTATAACCAAACTCTTTGTCAATTCTAAGGGCACAAATCGAAGATATCACTTTAGCTTGTGTTTGAAAAATAATTTTACAATTGTCTCTTCCATTTGGTATACTGTAAGTTAGATTTTTCAAGTTGTCGAATCATAGATCGCCTCCTTTCATCATAACTACATGTTTGAGACATCTTGACAAAGATTAGAAGAAATATGTATCTTTCAAATTTGGTTTTTTCCCTCTAATGTTCTCACCTCTCTTGCCATTTTCTACTCAAAACAACCCTTGGTTGTTAATCTTTAGATTTATTAATAAGCCGTACTAGTCACAACCCTTATTGATAAGAATAAGAGTTAGAAAAAGAAAAGGAAAGTGAAAGACTAAACATAGGAAGACTAGGAATTAGTTAGTAGGAAAAAAAGGAAAGAATTGAGAAAACCAAAAAACCCACAAGAATAAGAAAAGAAGTTACCTTAATTTTCAAGAATTAGGACCACCTCTTCTTATTTCATTTCTTGACTTGGAAACCAAATAATACTTGAATTTTGATATAATAATGAGCAATAACACTTTTCTTTTTGGGCTGATCATTTTTTTCATTTTTTTTTTTTGGTTATTGCTCAAGAACCTCTCAATATTATCAAGATTAAAATCTTAATTAGCCTATGCTCTGATACCACTTGATAACAACATGCTAGGGGTCAAGAACTACTAAAGAAAAATAAGAAAATCAAGAAACGTGCGGAAGCTAAAAGAAAGTAAAGAAATAAAAAAGAAGACAGAAATTAAAGATAGATTAAATTCAAGAAGTCTATTCTTGAAGTTGAATCCTAACAATAACAATTAGCTAACGAAAAACTAATCGCCTTTTGTAGAAAATTAAAATAAGAGATAGATTGTGAAACCCACCCTTTAGAATAACAAGAACAATAATAAGCCTAAACTTATCACCTTTCTTGAATACCTAGAAGTTATCTAAGATATCTAAAAGATTTTAATCTTACCACCTTAAGTTGAGTCTTGAAAGTTGAAGAATAAATCTAAGAGTAGCACACACAAGAGTGCAAGAAAAATCTCACAATTTTTATTGATAATAATATGTCATAATCTATGTTTAAAAATAAAGAAGTCACCCCTTATATAGGTAGGAAGGGGTCACGAAATTAAGGTTAAAAAAATAAGAAAATAAAGTCCTAAACTACTTTGGTCAATAAGTCCAACAACCTTAGGAAAAGGAAAAATATTAGAAAATAAAAACTAAGTCAATCTTGGAAAGTAATTCCAACAATCTTAGGAAAATAAAAACGTAACTTTAACTAACTAGGAAAGTGATAAATATAGTCCCAAAATATATGGAAATAAGTCCCAAGTCAATATTGGATAGAATTTAAAAATCTTGAAGAAAATTTGCAAGCAACTTGGCACCAACTTGCACTCAACATCTAGCACGCCTATTGTACCCTTATTGGACATCAACTAAGTCTTTTTTATATTATAAAAATGTGACTTTGTGTAGGAATTCATATGCTGCAAGTTTGGACTCATTTTAGGTGTCAAATTGGTCCAAAAGTAGATTGACTAGGACCTTCTTCAAAGGATGTCTCTTGGGATCCAATCCTCCTCTTCTTGGACATAAATTTGAGCCATAAAATAATTGTAATACTTAGCCAAGTCATATTTTTTATCTTTGAGCTCTTCCTCCCAATTAACAACTTCTTTATTTGCACTTCTAATGGCCTTATTTTGCAACTCTTTAGCTTGACATCTTGTTAAAGCCCTCTTTGAGGTTCCAAAGCTTCATCCTTATCGTTGAATGGAGTTGAGCTTCGTAGGATGCTATCAAATACATTCCATAGAATACATCAAACTTTCTACTGTTGAAGCATATGGAACTTTAAACATATACTTCCTTTCTTCATATGTCTTAGGTGATTGGTTCTTTGACAGATTAAGATAGCTTCCGAGTGGATTGCTTTTGGTCTTTGCATCTGAAGAATGGACTTGCTTAGCACCTTTTGTATGTAATTTTTTGATATAACTTGAAGGTTCCTTTAGACCTATTTCTGCTAATCCTCATCCAAATCATTTGCTTAGTTGATCCTAAGTCTTTCATTTCAAACTCATCATCCAATTGTTACTTAACCCAGTTGATCTCATTTATGTTAAGATTTTGCAATTAGCATATCATCAACTACAATAGTGGTCCATCTCACATCTCATGAACCCATTGTTATGCATGAATTCATTAAATTTCTTGTACCATTATCCGGGAACTTTTTTCAGACCATACAGACTCTTTTTAACTTGCATACAATATTTTCTTTACTAGAAATTTGAAAACCTTCAACTTGCTTCAAGTAGATGTCTTCCTCAAGATCACCATGCACAAATGCAGTTTTTACATCTAGTTGTTCCAAATACAAATTTTCTACAGCTATGATACTTAGTATCAACCTGCTACTACTAATCGTATTTTGTATCTTTTCGTACCATCATGTTCTTCTTTGACTTTGTATACATACTTGTTATGCAATGCCTTCTTTTCTTTTGGTAACTCCGTAAGTGTCCATATTTTATTCTTTGAACAGAATCCATCTCATATCTTATGGCTAGTTTTCAATTATCACAGTTTATCACCTGCATTACTTCAATAAAATGCTTTGGTTCTCCAATATAAGTCAGCAGTAAATAATGGAGAGAGGTAGATAACATATATGGAGAATTAGTGACTTTTTTTAGATCTCCTTAATATTGACTCAAGAGTAACTTATCCCGTATTTGATTCCAGTCCTGACTTTAGATCTCGTATTGCATTTGATTCTATCTTTGGTTCTGGTTCTAATTTTGATTCTGATCTAAATTTGGCTTATGGTTTTGCATCAAAATAAGTTCTAGTTCCTTCAACCACTTCATTTTCTGAGATTTATTCCAACTCAACTATTTGAGAGGTCTGTATGCTGGTGCTGGTTGATTCTAATCTAAGTTTATCCTTGTATATCACATTTTCATTTAATGTGAGGTTCATGTGTCTTATGATTTTTTTTATTCTGATCATCCTAAAATCGATAACCAAAATTATCGTTCTCATAGCCAATAAAGAAATATTATTAGCTTTAAGATCAAGCTTATCTCTAGCATTGGAGTTTACATGCACATAAGCAACACAACCAAAGATTTTCAGATATGAGAGAGTTGCCTCCTTTCTTATGCATACCTCCTCAGGAATTTTAAAATTTAGCGATACTGAAGGTCCCGTGTTTATGAGGTAAGCTGCCGTGTGAATCGCCTCGTCCCAAAAATATGTAAAGCTTAATAAATTGAAAAGAAATTATTTTCAACTTATTAACTTTCCATCTTTAAAGGTAACAAACACATCCGATTTAATTTTCAGAAAATAAACTCATATCTTTCTCGTGGAATCATCAATAAAGGTAACATTATAGTGTGAGCCTCCAAGGGAATTTATAGGAGTTGGTCCGTGTCACACCTCTTTTTTTTGGAAAAAAGAATTTTTCTAATTAAAGTGATATTATTTGAAAAGAAATTATTTTATTAATTTTAAGGAGTTTCCACTTGGAATTATATGGTTTCGATTTTTCAAGTAACAAATTTATTAATCCCTAATCATAAAAAGTTTTGACTCTAAATTATGATCCGTGAACACATAAAACCGGGTAAAATATTTTGTTGATTGCGGAGAAGATGCAAGGGACTCCATAAGTCCCATGGTTCTAGCACAATTGCTTAATTAATTTAAACTTACTTAAACTAATATCGGACCTTTTATATGTAAAGGATTTTATGCATCTTTGCCTTTTATACGCTTTTAATTGCATTGGTTATTGAATTATGGAATTTATCTTGAAACAAGTCACGTGTACTTGTCTTATTTGTAGGTCGAATTTATATCATGCATACATATACATGATTAATAACACTTTATTATTATTTCTTAAGAAATTATTTTATCAAATAGCGCAAAATGCATATTTTACCTTTTAATCATAACCATGTCACGCAAATATATGGCTACAATAATTGAGTTATTTGAAATGGACGTAAAAGCATGTTAGCGTGTTCATAAATTATTTGCCTAAATTTGACATCATTGTAAGGTATAAAGTATGGAAGTCATTTATGGACGAAATGTAGTGTTTTAGCTACTAAGATTTGAGTTAATTACGTTACTAAGTTATGGAAATATTCAACTTATTAAGCCTTACCACCATTCTAACTCTGCAAATTATTGAACAAGTTATTAAATCAATGAGTGATCAATACTATTGATCGTTGGAGGTTTAATGACGTTGAACACAACATTTCGTGACAGCGTCAAATAAATTATACCAAGAGCTTGGCGATCTAATAGAACTCAATCGGCTTTGGCTGTATTCTCTAGTTTTACCCTGTTAGAGGTTAGTGTAATTTTTTGCTGGTACAAATAATCCTTTATTTTTATTTTCCAAAATTCAAATTTTTTATTATTTAACTTGTCAATCTTAACCTTCCCTTCTTTCGACGTTATTTCTTTAAAATTTTTATGTGAATAGTAACCGCAAATAGCACTTGAGTGCATGTTTGGTTTGGAGCCCCGAGGGCTCGGGTGAGTTTCGGATAGGCTTCGGGGTGTTTTGAACTTAGAAAAATCTGGTTTTTCTGCAGTTTCAGGTGCTTTCTGGTTTCCTTCTTCGCGTTCGCGAACGCGAAGTAGAAACTGGGATGGGTGGGGTTTTCTTCTTCGCGAACGCGAAGGCTAGGTCACGAACGCGGAGCAATGGGGGCTTTACCATTCGCGAACGCGACCAGCTCAACGCGAACATATAGTGTTTGGGACATGGGGGAGGGAGTCAATCACTCTTCATCGCAAATGCGAGCAAGGACTCGTGAACATGAAGGCCAGGGTGTGTAGCCTTCATGAATGCGATAAGAGTTTCGCGATCGCATAAGCTTGGCAAGCTCTGCTCTTCGCGAACGCGACAGTGTCCTCGCGAACGCGATGAACAAACAGTCCCATTACGGGACTTAAGCCATTCTTTCAACTTTTCAAAAGCCAAATGGCCTAGAGACGATTCTCCCAAGCTAAATTCTTCCCCAAAGTGTTGTAAGTGATTCACCATTTTCTTTCAATTAGCCATTGCATTTTATGAGTTTCCAACCTAAAATCTAGGATTTCCATGGTAGAAATTGGGGGTTTGGGTAGAATTAGAGATTTTTGAAAAATTGGGATTTAGACCTCAAATTGAGGTCGGATTCCAAAACTAATTGCATATTCGGGCTCGGGGGTGAATAGGTAGATGGATTTTGGTTCGAACCTCGGGTTTTGACCAAGCAGACCTGGGGTCGATTTTTGACTTTTTGGGGAAAAGTTTGGAAAATATAAATCTATGCAATGTAATTGATTCCTTTAGAAATATTTAATATTATTGAGTCGTTTTTGAATAGATACGAGTGGTTTGGAGGTGAATTTTAGAGGAAAAGCTGTGATTGAGTGGCCTTCGGAGCGAGGTAAGTATTGTGGTTAACCTTGGCTTGAGGGATTAGACATTATTCGCTTATTTGTTACGTGTTTGTATGTTGCATACCCCAGACCCCATTAGTGGGATTTTACTGCGTTGTTGTTGTTGTTGTTGTTGTTGTTTGTATATTGCATACAACATATAGGTGAGGTAACGAGTACCTATGTGTTGTTATCGAGTCATAACATGCGACTAAGTCTTATTATTGCAATCGTGGTATTCCTTGATCATATTGTTCATGATTAGACTAGCTATTTGTTATGTTGAACAACTTTTATTATGTTTCACGGAAATTGGTATTGATTGGGTATTGACTCAAAGTTGAGTTAGTAGCGTGGAATTGAATGTTGAAGTAAGACTTGTTCTTGATATTTCTATCTATATGTTGTTATTGTTCATTGTCTTGGTGGGAGAGAGTGTTAAAGCACGAAATGTGATATCGTGCAACGTTTTGTGAGTGAGTGATAATGCACGAAGGGTAATGTCGTTCCATATTATGAGAGAGAGTTAATGCACGAAGGGTGATGCCATGTCGTTTCTATGTTTCTTATGGTGAGGTTGAGAGTAAAAGCACGAAGGGTGATGCCGTGCGCTTTCCTTTACTGTGTTTACTTATTTCTTTCTGTTAAAGATATATCGATTGATCATGTTCTCATTCCTGTTGTGATTCCTTGCCATGTAATCCCCTTAGCATGCCCCCTTCCCAATATTTCTTACCTTGCTTCTTTAGTTGTTGTTATTCTTGTATATATTTATATATATTACACAGGTATATTTGTAGGTGTCTTGTCCTAACCTCGTCACTACTTCACCGAGGTCAGACTCGACACTTACCAGTACATGGGGGCGGTTATACTGATACTTCACTCCGCACTTTCTGTGCAGATTTTGGTACCAGACCGAGTTGACCCTGAGTCTGTTGCTGGCTTGATATGTTTGGAGACCCAAGGTAGTCCTGTTGGCGTCCGCAGGCCCTGACGTCCCCTTCTATGCATTTCCTTTATTGTTTCATTTGTATCGAAAACAATTGTATTTCCTTCAGACAGCTTACTTGTAGCTAAATCTTAGTAGTTCGTGGATTGTGACACCAGTTTCTGGGTAGTTGTGTATAAGCATTAAAGTTGTTATGGATTTTTGCGCTTTTCTTTTTACCTTGTTATAGCTTATTTACTATTAATTATTGAAATGTACACGAATTTAGCTTAATAATCTCTATTAAGCGGAGCCGCATATGCGATGGATGATTCGCAGGTGCGAATTCGCTGGGCAGAAAAGGAGAAAATTCGAGGGTTTGTTATATAATCCATTTTTGGACTTAGAGAACTCGGTGGGAGGCGATTTTTCAAGGGTTCTTTAAGGAGAACTTTGGGTTTCGAGCCGTTCGGAGTTGGATAATCAAGGGAAAGGCCTACTAGTGGATTGATTTAGCGTGATTTGAGGTAAGTGACTTGCCTTACCTTGTGTGGGGGAATTACCCCTTAGGATTTGTGTTGGTTGTGATAATTATGATATGTGAAAGCCGTGTATGCAAGGTGATGAGTGTGTACACAGGCTAAATGTGGAAATTACCGGTTTTAGCTATGTATATTCTTTTCATGTCGTAATTGAGTTACCTTAACATGTTATAGTCATCATATCTAGTCTATTTTCATATGTTTACTTGCCTTATTCTCTTACATGCTAATTTGCCTTACATGTTTAATTGAAGTTTTTATTTCCTTTGTTCTGTATTCACTATTTGATAGTTGAACTCTGTAATTGAAGTTGTTAAATCGTGAAATATCTTGTTGTTGAAATTGGTATTGAGATATAAAGGTCGTTATTCAAATTGAGACAAAGTGTTAAGTTGTGAAATACCATTCTGTTGAGTTGTTCATTCCGGTTGTTATTGTTGAAACTCTTATGTACATTGTGGTTGAACCATGAGCTCTTTACTGTAAAAAATATTGTATTTGTTTGGTTTCTCTAGCAAGTTGTAATATTGGGCACTTGAGGTGTGATTTGTGATACGTTGTGATATTGATACGCATGCGGTGGTATAAGGTTTTGGGGTTAAAACGCATGCGGTGAGATTAGGTGGGCTTGATACGCGTGGCTAGTAGTGGAACTACTAGAAGTCATGCGGTATGATAAGATGGGCTAAAACGTGAGATGCTATTTCGGGAAAAATAATTTTTAAAACTAAATGTAAAGGTTCCCACGGTGATATAAGGAAAGATTGTGAGTTATCCCTGTAATTTGGGACTACAAGGTGGTACCTCGGTAGTGACTCTTGTTGATCTTTTTTTATTTGATGTACTTATCTTTAGTTGTTTTGTTTCCTTCCGTGATGTATTATTTGCCTTGATTCTGTGTAGCTAACTCTTGGTTTACTCCTTACTTGTTTCATTTCCTTGTCATTATTATTATATTATTAAATCTTTCGTCCTGCTTCTTATTATTTCTTGTAGGGCCTTGACCTGGCCTCGTCACAACTCTACCGAGGTTAGGCTTAGCACTTATTGGGTACCGTTATGGTACTCATGCTACGCTTCTGCACATATTTTTGTGCAGATCTAGATACTTCCTGTTAGTCACGACACCAGTGAGCTGAGTTCGCATTTGGAGACTTCAAGGTACACCTGCCCGCGTCCGCAAGCCTCATAGTCACCTTCTATTCATTTTTATATTTTCCTTCTTTACTAGATACAGTTGTATAGGGATGCGTGATATTGACATAGAGCTTGTAAATTTTATTTCGCTGGTTTTTGGGCAAATATGTATATACTGAGTTGTGGAGATTTTTCTTATGCTAGTTATTGGATTTTGAGCCTTTCATTATTATTTCGGTTATCTCTGCATAAATGTTAGGCTTAGCTAGTCTTGCAGACTAGGTGCTGTCACAATATCCTACGGAGGAAAATTAAGGGCGTGACAAGTTGGTATCAGAGCTCTAGATCCATATATGTTACGAGTCACAAGCAAGTTTAGTAGAGTCTCGCGGATCGGTACATAGATGTCTGTACTTATCTTCGGGAGGCTATGGAACTGTTAGGAAAAGTTTCACTTCTTTGATTTCTTATCATGCGAATTTGTTGACTTCAGAATTCTAAATCTCTATCTTTCTATTCTTCACAGATGGTGAGGACACGCACACCTCGATATGAGGATAAGACACCCACGCCCCCTGCTAGAGCCGCGAGAGGCCGAAGCCGGGGCAGAGGCCGATGATAGGCACGTGGTGCAGCCAGAGCACCTACCCGAGCTGCTACAGAGGAGCCACCAGTAGCTTTGGTCGGAGAGCAGGCACCTGAGTCGCCTGTTACTACCCTAACACTTCAGGAGACTCTCACCCACTTTCTAAGCATGTTTGGCACTTTAGCTTAGGCGGGATTGATTCCACTTGCTCCTGCCACATCTCAGGTCGGAGGAGGATCACAGACTCCCGCTGCCCGTACCCTAGAGCAGCGAGTCTAGGTTGACCAGATCCCATAGGTCATACCAGTGCAGCCAGTTGTCCTCGTTCAACCCGAGGTTAGGGCGGCAACTTCTGATTAGGAGCATATCAGGCTCGAGAGGTACAAGAAGTACCACCCTCCTCATTTCAGTAGTTTGGCTTCAGAGGATGCCCAAGGTTTTCTTAAGGAGTGCCACCGTATCCTCCGTACTATGGGTATTATAGAGTCGAGTGGGTTGCTTTCACTACGTTATAGCTTAAGAGAGTGGCTTATTAGTGGTGGCGGGCGTATGAGTTGGGTACCCCGGCTGAGGCAGCTTCACTTACCGGGGATCAGTTCTTAGAGATGTTTATGAGGGAGTTTGTTCCCAGAGTCTTAGGGATGCATGACGCGCAGAGTTTGAGCAGTTACGCCAGGGTTCTATGACCGTATCTGAGTATGCAATCCAGTTTAGTGATTTATCCAGGCATGCACCAACCTTGGTTGCTACTGTGAGAGAGTGAGTTCGTCGATTTATTGAGGGGCTCAACTCTGGTATCAGATTCAGCATGTCCCGAGAGTTGAAGATGGACATCTCATACCAGCAGATAGTGGTGATCGCTCGGAGATTGGAGGGTATGTGGGCCCGGGAGAAGGAGGCCAAGAGGCCTCGAGATTCTGGAAGATATAGTGGTGCCCGTGCCCCAGTTGCAGCCCGTCATGGTAGGGGTTATGTGACACGCCATGTTCATTCAGTACTTCCAGCTTCCAGCATTATTCCAGCCACTCCAGGCCTCATGTTCCCCATTATGCACCGCCATTGTCTAGTGCACCTCCTGCACGGGATGCTTTCAGCGGTCAGTCCAGTCGATCAGGCCCGAGCCAATTCCAGCAGCCACGTCCTCCGAGAGCTTGTTTTGAGTGTGGCGACAGTCGTCATATGGTGAGGGACTGCCCCATAATCAGGAGCGGTGCACCTCCACAGACTACTCAGGCCCCACGTATTCCACAGGCCCCTCAGGCTTCTCAGGTCATGGTTATCGCACCAGTTGCCACTCCACGTGCATAGTCAGCCAGGGGTAGAGGTCGCCCTAGAGGGGGAGGTCAGGCCAGATATTATGCTCTTCCTGCTAGGACGGAGGCAGTTGCATCCGACTCAATTATCACAACTATTGTTCCGATTTGTTATAGAGATGCATCAATCTTATTTGATCTAGACTTTACTTATTCCTATGTATCATCTTACGTGGTTCAATAATGTTTGCCTACTTCATGACTACACAGAGAATAGTCTTTTGCTACAGAAAAAAAGAGAGAAGAAGTTGTGATGGGTGATTTGCAACTGAAAAAATAGGGGCCATTTTATAAACATCTGAATGTCCTGCTAGGTAATTACTTGTATCATAGGAAAAGAACTCGAAGATGAATTCTTTCGCCTCACAATCTACTGCATACTACCTTTTCTCCTTTACAAACAAATAAACCCAATATTTATGTAACATTGCTTTTTCTCTTTGTGTGTGTTTTTCTTTCTTTTCACAATTTACAAGGATTGTCCATTAATAAATTGGGACAAAAAGATTATTATTTTTTAAATCGAAACAAATCATCTTAAGATTTAACTAGTATAAAAATGGTCCTTTTAACTTTTCACAAATATATCAAAATATTTAAATCTTAGCTTAAAATAGAACTAATTTAAATATTGTAATTAGCTTATTGTTTATAGAGCTCAAGGATAAAAGATATGACATGGCCAGGTATTACAATTATTTTATGGCTCAAATTTATGTCCAAAAAGAGGAGGATTGGATCCCAAGAGACGTCATTTGAAGAAGGTCCTAGTTAGTCCTCTTTTGGACCAATTTGGCACCTAAAATGTATCCAAACTTGGAGGTCATGAAGTCCTACATAAAGTCATATTTTTATAATATAAAAGGGACTTAGTTGATGTCCAATAAGGGTATAATAGGCGTGCTAGATATTGAGTATAAGTTGGTTCCAAGTTGCTTGCAAATTTCCTTCAAGATTTTCAAGATTTTCAAGATTCTATCCGAGATTGGTTTGAGACTTATTTCCATATATTTTAGAACTATATTTATTACTTTCCTAGTTAGTTAAGGTTATGTTTTCCTTTTTCTAAGATTGTTGGAATCTTTCCAAAATTGACTTGGTTTTGTTTTCTAGTGTTTTTCCCTTTTCTAAGGTAGTTGGACTTGTTGTCCAATGTGGTTTAAGACTTTATTTCCTTATTTTTTTAGCCTTAATTTCGTGACCCCCTCCTACCTATATAAGGAGTGTCTTCTTTATTTGTAGACTTAGATTATGACAGATTATTATTAATAAAAATTGTGAGATTTTTCTTGCACTCTTGTGTATGGCTATTCTTAGATTTATTTTTCAACCTTCAAGACTCAACTTAAGGTGGTAAGATTAAACTTTTTTCGAAATCTTAGATTACTTCTAGGTATTCAAGAAAGGTGATAAGTTTAGGCTTATTATTGTTCTTGTTATTCTAAAGGGTCGGGTTTCACAATCTATCTCTTGTTTTAATTCTCTACCAAAGGTAATTAGTTATTCGTTAGCTAATTGTTGTTGTTAGGATTCAATTTCAAGAATAGACTTCTTTAATTCAAGAAACTCTTTCTTGAATTCAATCTATCTTTAATTTTTGTCTTCTTTTTCGTTTCTTTACTTTCTTTTAGCTTCCGCATGTTTCTTGATTTTCTTATTTTTTTAGTAATTCTTGGACTCCTAACGTGTTGTTATCAGTATTAGACCTTACATAGCCCATACAATTAGAGTTGTCAGTAGATACATGTCAAATCCAGGAAAGGAACATTGAAAAAATGTAAAATAGATATTGCAATATCTCAAAGGCATCTTTGGTATGGTACTTTGTTTTAAAAAGAACAATATTATCTTACAAGATTTTGCTGATGCAGATTTAGGCGGTGATCTGGATAGTCGGAAAAGTACCACATGTTACATGTTCACCTAGGGTGGTACTGCTGTTAGTTGGTTATGGCAGGCTAGGAGCTCACATTTTTAGTTATATTCCCACTCTAAGTACTACACTTTAATTGTATTAGAGACCCATTACGTATTTCTTATGTGTAGGAATAAGTTTGGATGGTAGTTGGTTAAAAAAAGATAATTTGGACGTGAGAAATGAAGCAACTTGAAAATTCCTCTGCTATAGCCAAGCCATTTTGATTGGCTCATGATTATATGATGAGTGGAAAACAAAATGAAGACAAAATACAAAAACCAAATAATTAAAGGAAGACAGACTACATGCAAAAGAAGAAAATAAAGGAAAGGCAAAGAAGAACTTACCTGGCAAGCAGCAAACGGATTAGTGCGGAGCATTATGCATCGCATTGTGCGACGCGTCAACAACAACAACAACAACAACCCAGTGTAATCTCACTAGTGGGGTCTGGGGAGGGTAGTGTGTACGCAGACCTTATCCCTACCCTGGGGTAGAGAGGCTGTTTCCAAATGACCCTCGGCATCCTTCCCTCCAAGAACTCCCCACCTTGCTCTTGGGGTGACTCGAACTCACAACCTCTTGGTTGGAAGTGGAGGGTGCTTACCATCAGAGCAACCCACCTAGTCATTGTGCGACGCGTCAGTGAAGATTTAATCCAAATGTTCAGAGAGTGGGCAGCAAGCGAAATACAACGATGCGACGAATTTAGCGTCGAATAGCGCCATGCATTAGCACGTAGGGCTCTTTAAGAGGAGGGTATTACCCGTACCCGTACCGGACCGTATCACTCTGGATTAAGGGTAAAGGTGAGGGCTTTGAGTAAAGGGTAAGGATAATGGTAGGGTACCAGAAAAAATATCCTTAGTATCGGTCCGATTGGTACCCTTAAGGTACCGAACCGGTACCCGTACCGGTACCCTTATGTTTTTTTATTCTTTATAAAATGTGGCCTTTTTACACCGTTAGCCAACGGTTATTTTTTTTAAAATATGGCAAAAACAACTATTTTTGCTTTCCTAGCCCCCTAACACCCCCCATACCCCATAATTTATGTTTTTTAACCTCTAAGTTTGTTTAAATACAAGAACAAAGATGATATCCAAAGTTGTAACAATTATAGGGGTATCAAATTACTTAGTCATACCATGAAAGTTTGGAAGAGGTGGTAGAAGTGTGGGTGAGGAGGACAATGTCTATATCCGACAACCAGTTCGGGTTCATGCCGGGGCGTTCTACTACAGAATCTATTCACCTTATTAGGAGGTTGATGGAACAATATACGGATAGGAAGAAGGATATGCATATGGTGTTTATTGATATGGAGAAAGCGTATGACAAGGTCCCTAGGGAAGTTCTTTGGAGATGCCCGGAGACAAAAAGTGTGCCGGTTGCTTACATTAGGGCAATTAAGGACATGTATGATGGAGCTAAGACTCAAGTTAGGATAGTGGAAGGCGACTCGAAGCATTTCTCGGTTGTCATGGGGTTATACCAATGATCTGCGCTCACCCCGTTCTTATTTGCCCTGGTGATGGATGCATTGACACACCATATTTAAGGGAAGGTGTCATGGTATATGTTATTTGCTGACAACATAGTTCTGATTGATGAGACGCGAGGTGGTGTTAACGAGAGGCTTGAGGTTTGGAGACAGGCCCTTGGGTCTAACGGTTTTAAGTTGAGCATGACTAAAACGAAATACCTAGAGTGCAAGTTCAATGCCTAACCGAGGGAAGCGGGTTTGGACGTGAGACTTGGATCACATGTCATCCCCAAGAGGGGCAATTTCAAGTGCCATGGGCCTGTTATACAAGGGGGTGTGGAGATCGATGAGAATGTCACACACCGTATAGGAGTAGGGTGGATGAAGTGGAGCTCAGCGTTTAGAGTCCTGTATGACAACAAAGTGTCACCGCTACCCAAAGATAAGTTTTATAGAGCGGTGGTTAGACCAGCCATATTGTATGGGGCTGAGTATTGGCCAATTAATAACTCACATATCCAGAAGATGAAAGTAGCTTAAATGAGGATGTTGAGGTGGATGTGCATGCACACTAAGATGGATAAGATTAGGAATGAGGATATTGGGGAGAAGGTGGGTGTGGCCCCCATGGATGACAAGATACGGGAAGCGACACTCAAATGGTTCGGACACGTATAGAGGAGAAGACCAGATGCTCCCGTAAGGAGGTGTGAGCGGCTGGCTATGGTAGGTACGATGAGAGGTAGAGGGCGGCCTAAGAAGTATTAAGGAGAGATGAAAAGGCAGGACATGGCGTTACTTCATATTACCGAGGACATGACCCTTGATAAGAAGTTGTGGAGGTCGAGCATTAAGGTTGTATGTTAGGAGATAGTTGAGCATATTTCTACTTCGCACCAGAGTGAGGCTAATCCGATAGGTTTTTGTCTTAAAATGTTAGTGGTTAATGTTGTGTTCACACTATTTTTCCGTTGTATATAGTTCCAGGCCTTATTTATTGGTTACTGGTTATTGTTTTACTTTTCATATATTTACTGGTTCTTGTGATGCTGTTATTTTTTCTATGATTTCTATTCATGGTACTGATATGTAGCCTCTTTTTCTCTTTTTTCCTCTTTTCGTCTTTTTGAGTCGAGGGACTATCGAAAATGGCCTCTTTACTCTCTCGGGGTAGGGGTAGGTCTGCGTAAACACTATTCTCCCGGGTCCCACTAGTGAGATTTCACTGGGTTGTCATCATTATTATTGTTGTAACCTCTAAGTTTGTTTAAATATACTTTGGCCCTATTTTAAAACTATAAATACCCCATTTCATTCTTTTAATTTTCACATAAAATTCTCATATATCTCTAATTCTCTATCTCTATCTCTATCTATCTCTAATTGCAATTAACGTTCTAGCACTCATATTAATTTTCGTATTTATTTTTGTTATACTTGTATTGCTATTTGTTATTATTATTATTATTATTATTATTATTATTAAAATAATAATATTAATAGCTCCTAAACTGGTAAAAAAGTGTGTAATAGATTGACTAAGGATACTCTTAAGGAGGGGGCCTCGTTTTGAAACAAATCCTAACCAGTACGAGTCTAGACGTTATATATAAGAAACATATAATCCTGATTTTCAAGATTTTCCTAGAACAACCGTTAGAAATAATGTTTGCGATGATGAAGTAAATGAAGACTTGCTGAAATATTGGAAGGGATGAATCTTGGCCTTCCAAAAATAATTCAAGAAGACGATGATGCCTATAGTGAAATACTACCTATCGGAGATAGCAGGGACGCATAAGAACAAATGCTATCAATTTCAAGCGAAAGAACCAATAGAAGTTATTAAAAAAAATCGTAAATTGTAGTTTTATTTTAATAAGTATTGAAATAAAAGTATTGAATTTTTTCATCTATTAAAGTTTGATTGTATTTAAATATATTTTTTATTTTTAATTTAAAATTACTCCTAAGTACCGGCACCACACCCTTAGTATCGGTAGGGGTACTGGTAGGTACCAGTAAAAGTACCCTTACCCCATACCTTTAAATCCCCTTAAGAAAAGTACTCTTAAGGAACCCTCCACTTACCCTTACCGTCCGTGTACCCTTAACCCTTAAGAACCAATACCCTCCCCTTAGACAAATTATTAGCACGTATTTGGTGAGATCTTTGTATTTCGGGCCATAAAGGGTAATTTAGTCCTAGGGTGATTTGTACACGGTATAAATACATACACAATTTTGAAAGGGGATTCAACCTAAGAGAGTACTGAGAGAGCTACTACAGTTTGAAGACACGATATTTCATCAATTTTCTTACCAATAATCGGTGCAAAACAAAAATTTGTATCGTAATGCTATTTTTGATGTTTTCCTTTTCTTTAAACTTATATATGATGGATTTCTCTATATTTGTGGAGTAATTTACCATAGGATTTGACGGATATGGTATTTTAATTGCTATTTGTAGATTTAACTCTAGTTTAATTTTTTGAATACGTTTATGGAGCTTTAAACTGATTGCAATTTTATTCACCGGGTTATTTAATAGAAAGAGGAATATTTTGGTAATTATCTTTGCATTATTTGGTTTGGTGTAATTTAGTGATTCTTCTAAGTAATCAAGAGAGATTCTTGAATTATGGATTAAACTAGTTAGGAGAATATTCAAGAGACGTTTTCCTAAAGACTGACTCATTAATGTGTTCTAGCATATCTTCACAGTGCTTCATATTAGTTTATTTCGTAGATTTCAGATTTAATCGAGAGAGGAATATTGACCTTATGTTTAAGCTAATCATCGAGTGAATTCGTGAGGATCGTTAAAACATTAAAAGTGAATTTAAATAGAGATAGATCCCGAAAAGGTATCATACACATATTCTATCCCGACCCTTGTTTTTCATATTGCTTACAATCCGTTTTAACTCAACTCTCACTCTCTGTAATCAAGTCTAATTAGTCGTAATCTTAATTTAGTAGTTAATTATAGTTAGTAATTACCTCAAATTAAAGGTGTTTAACGGGCCAATTTGACCCGGTTATGGACCGGACCGAACCGGTAGTAAGGGACTGGACAAGACTGGGTTGGGACGGGGACGGGGCTTTGCCGGATAAATTTTTGGTACCGGTTAATCGGACCGGTACGACACGTTATAGTCTAGTCATATGGGTATCGGTTAACCGGACCGTCCCGGACCGGTTTGGCTGTTTAATTATTTTAACCATTTAAGCATTGATCACGCTATAATTACTATATTGTATTATATTATTATGTTTTTGTAAAATGATTTTAAACTCAATAGTCCTCTCCAAGAAGTATTGTCTATATTACTAAAATAATGTTCAAACTTTAGTAAGTTTAGCTTTTTTTAAAGCTGCATGTCCCCGTAAAGTCATAAGGATATGTCCAATCTAAGATAAAGCACGTTTATCTTTGTATTTTAAGCTATTTTTTTCCTTGAAAGTGCAAAAGCCTGCTAATTATGGCTATTGAATTAGAATCTCCCCAATTACGAGATAATTTAGAAAAATAAATTTGAACTCAGTGAGTAATAGCAAACTTATTCAATCGTGTTTGAGTTGGAGTTGGCAACAGGGGTGGTGGTCTATGCATTCTTTATTCAAACACTATTTTTATAAGATTATTTTTTTATTTTATATTTTTACTTTAGTTATATATATATACACAAAATTATACCCAAGCCCGGCCCGACCCGGTAGGTCCGAAACCGTTTCGGTATATTTTTGACCGGATGAGGCTGGACCCGTTAAGCCCGGTTTGTTGGAAAAAATTTAAAAATAGCCAGATGTACAAGTGGTCATTCAAAAATAGCCACAGTTTCAAAAGTCATCAAAATATAGCCACTTTTCATGTAAAGATAAATCTGAACGAAAATACTGTTCAAAATCCGGAAAATACTCCAGCATAATATACTGGAATTTCAATATACTTTGCTGGAACTCCAGTATTATACTGGAGTTACATCAAAATATATTGGAACTCCAATATATTATACTGGAGCCAGCAAAGTATCCTGGTCTAGCATAATATGCTGGAAGTTCATGCACAGGTGCACCGAACTCTAGTATATTATGCTGGACCGGTCTCTGTTGTAGCAAAATAATGGCTATTTTTTAATAACTTGGCAAACGCCGGCTATTTTTGAATGACCAGTCCGAAAACTAGCTAGCCCGTGCTATTTTTACCGGTTTGTCGAACCCCAAACCCGGCCCAGATTGGTGATCGACCGATCACTTTTTTCTCGACCCGGCCCACCCGTTTGTTACCTTTACCTCAAATCAAGCATTGATCATCCTAAATAGCAGTAAATCAAAAATTATTTGCACATTTTTCAAATTCAATCATGTGAAGACGATAATTATACGATCTATCTTTGACTGGCGAGCATAAATTTTCTTATGTATTTTGCGCTCGTCAGATTTTAGCGTTGTTGCCGGGATTTGGCAATTAATTATGTTCAAAACAGTTTTTGGTGCTAATTTAAGAGTTACCTTTTATTTTATTTTTCTCTTTTTTATTAATTAACTTGTCTTCAAGATTTTTTTTGTAATACTTAACAAGTGCCATGGAGAAAACTTGAAGAATTATTCTTGATATTGAACTCTAAATGTTGTGAAGATGGAACACAACCACCTTAAGAAAACGGTTGCAGAGTTAGCAGTTGAACATTATCACAAGTCTGGTGTATGATTTAAATGTAATAGAAATAATCAATGGGTTGACTGCCAAGCAGGTAAGTATTCCTCATATGGTTCATCTTTTGAACAGTTCACTTTGTTTATGGTATTCACATGTTTCGTTGTGCACAATTTTAACTCTGGATGAAACGAATGCCCTTTTTATGACTGGAATGAAAGCGAAATGAGACAATCACCTCAAGAGAAGAATGGTAGTATACAAAAGCTTATGTATAAATTCATGAATAGTATTGAAAAGAGATTTAAACAAAATACCATTAAGAACCTAACGACAAGTGAGTCAATTAGTAAGTATACTATCAAAAAGCTCATTGCTTTGTGATGGTGAATATATGGAGGGGATATCCTGTAAGAATGAGTCTACCCAAGAGGATGCGCTTTTACAAAGAGAAGTTGTCGCTCTACAAAAGGACTTTGATTCAATTGAGACAACTAAAGATGACAATTTGGTTGATTGTGAAGCAATAAAAGAAGAGTTCGAACTCTCATCCACCTTTTCATATTTACAACTTTTATTAGAAGAGAACGAGAAATAAATGGTCTTGGACATACTAGAGGAATATTCTTATGATCTTTCTTCTTTGTTTTCTTATTATAACTTTGATCATGTGAATTTTATTTTTGGAGATTTATAAGAATATACATAGATTGATCCTATGAAAGAATGCAAGAACAAGTTAAGGATAATCCTACATGAACAATTGACCGCTCAAAATGGGGCCAGGAAAGAGTTCATAAGTTATCGGAAACGAAAACAATACAGGAAAAGTTTCTTTACCTCTTGCTTTTTACTTGTCTGTCTTGGGGACATACCACAATTTAAAATGTGGGGTAGGAGATGTAAATATGTGTGTATTTTTTTTCGTGTGTGTTTTTATTCTTGGTTAAAAAATTTAATTTTTTTCCGACGATGAATCTCCTTAACCGTTCTCTTGAGGGGTTAACGTCAAAATAAAAACGAAAACAAAAAATAATTAAAAATCCAAAAGTATGTCTCTTATTTTATTTTTTCATAGGTAGTATAATAACTCCCTTATTGTTTTTTCTTTGTGCCGCAAGATGAACCACATCTAGTTGAGGTATCATCATATCTCATAATTAAAAAATAAAAGAGCGCTTCCCCTGCAGAAGATACTAGGATTGAAGAATCCGACAGATATATTGACTAAAGTTGTTGGTGTTGACAAACTGAGACTATATACTGCCTCAATTAGCCTTCAAAATTAATAATGTAAAGACACCACATTAGAGATTAGTTATTTTATTTTTCTTTGATATACATAGGTTTGAGAGGGAGATTGATGGGACAATTCTTGTACATTGTGAAAATAAAGAAAGAAAAAGTCAAAAAAAGAAGACAAAAGAAGTAAAAATAGACAAATAGAATAAGTAAAGTCAAACAAATATTAACTTTGTTTGTCTACAAAAAGAGAAAAATGTAGTATGAAGTAGATTGTGAGGCGGAAGAATTCATCTTCGAATTCCTTTCCTATGTAAGTAATTATCCCAGCATCGTATTCAAATGTCTATAAAAAGGTCTCTCCCATTTCATTTGCATATCACCCATCACAACTTCTTCTCTTCTTTCAGTAACAAAAGAATATTTTCTGTGTGGACGTGGAGTAGGCAAATATTGTCGAACCACGTAAATCTTGTTTTGTTTTGTCTTTTAAAATTTATTGCTTTTATCTTTTAATTATTTTTCACTTCTATTAGCCTGACACACTTCTAAACATTTAAAAATCATATTCTTTAGTCTATCCTAAAGAGAATGTCATACTTTCTTATTTAGAAATAATATTTTTTTATTTTTTTATTTTATCCTTAATGAGATAACTTATAGTCACCCAAATATTTATGGCTTGTTTCATATTATAAGTTTTAAAAAAAAATATTTTTCTTTCTTAAGCTACATGCCCGATCAGAGACCGCCATATAACGAAACAGATAGAGTAATAAAGTACATAGAGGTGCAAGATAAAAAGTATTTATGTTTGAGATATATATATCATATCTTTTACTATCTATAAAAGAAGTAAGACTCCAATATAATGTCTGTATACGGTCGAAATAGAATTCGGCCTTCGTACGATTGATCGAGGTCGAAACATAATGGATCGAAGAAAGACTTCATAATATCGAGATGGGTTCCGAAGATGGTACAAATAAGATTCAGATTTCGGGTATAGGTCAAACACCGAGTTCGAGGTCATTATCGAGCTCGTGTCCAAATCGAACTATGATGAGATAATTTCGAGCTTAAGGGGCAGAGGCCAACCGGGACCGAGTCCAAATCATCACCTGATCCCGAGTCCATATCGAATTCTAGAAGCAATACCGACCAGCACCGAGGCCGATCGAGTTCGAGCTCACAGACAAGAGCCGTTGCAAACACACTAAGGGAGAGAATCTCGGCGAAAATTAGGAAAAAACTGATTTATCATAGATTCTCCACTATGTATTTTTAATTATATCTAAAGTAGGATCCTCCACTATAAAGAGGATGGCCACATTTCTATAGAGGGCAGTTTTTGCTTACATTATAATTCAAGCACGATATTCTCCTATATTCAAGGATTATTCTTTTAAGCTTCATTAATTGATTCACTATGCTTAGTCCTAAAAATCATCTTCTTTCCAACATTGTTTATTTTGTATTCTTTGCAATCCATATTTGATATTTCTATTTATCCTTACGATTTGTATCAAACTATACCACATATCCTTAGAACTACGTGCAAATTTAACTTTATCCATTTTTCGGATAAACAGTTTGGTGCCCATCGTGGGGCTAAGGATAAAAGTGGTTATTTGATACGAATCTGCAAAAACACACCTTTTTGCGCTTGTTTCCGAAAGTATCTTGGATTTCGGATTAACAAAGACTAACTACCAATCAAATGGCCTCACCTATCGACAACGAAGTTGGTCTTCACTATGAGAACAACAACTTGACACCCAGTACCAAAAGACCACTTGTCAACATCGTTGGAGCTCGAATCGAAGTGCCGATAGATATCAATTCGTATGTGGCCATTGAGGCGAACATACATTCTGAACCTGAAAATAACATTCATGGCGACACTCGGTTTGTAGCTCGAGATACCCATAACGTCGAGGAAAAGGGCGTCAGTTTGCGTATGATTTTCAAAATGTTGCAAGCTCAACATGTAGCAATAGCTCAGTTGCAGAGCCGAACCCAGCTACCGAGCAGGCCGGAGCCCAGTCCGCCTTGAGAAATTGCCCACAGAACGGAGCCAGTCATAGTGAGGTCAAATGAGCAAGAATCGGGGACTACTCCCAAAATTGCTAAAATACTCGAGGAGCTCACAAAGCGAGTCGAAGCCAACGATAAAAAAAGTAGAAACATATAACTCCAGGGTCGATCAGATCCCGGGAGCTCCACCAATGATAAAACGGTTGGATTCCAAAAAATTCGTACAAAAACCTTTTCCCTCGAGCGCAGCCCCAAAACCAATCTCCAAAAAACTCCGTACGCCCGAAATTCCCAAATATAACGGAACGACCGACCCCAACGAATAAGTCATTTCTTACACGTGTGCCATCAAGGGAAATAATTTAGAAGACGATGAAATCAAATCTGTGTTGTTAAAAAAATTTGGAGAGACCCTCTTGAAGGGAGCAATGATTTGGTATCACAACCTACCACCGAATTCCATCGACTCGTTTGCCATGTTAGCAGATTCTTTTGTAAAAGCACACGTCGGTGCCATAAAAGTCGTAACAAGGAAATCAGAACTTTTCAAGGTAAGACAAAAGGATAACGAGATGCTAAGGGAGTTTGTATCTAGTTTTCAAATGGAATGAATAGATTTGCCACCAGTCACATACGATTGGGATGTTCAAGCTTTCACTCAAGGTTTGAACGAACGAAGTTCGACGGCTTCACAACGGTTGAAGCATAACCTGATCAAATACCCAGCCATCACGTGGGTCGGTGTGCACAATCAGTACCAATCAAAAAATAGGGTCGAAGATGATCAGTTGGGGTCTGCACCCGCTGCTCGAA
The DNA here is from genome assembly GCA_000715115.1 of Nicotiana otophora. Lineage (NCBI taxonomy): Eukaryota > Viridiplantae > Streptophyta > Magnoliopsida > Solanales > Solanaceae > Nicotiana > Nicotiana otophora. Next base: position 172,121 of record AWOL01S0002760.1, read on the forward strand.
GGGATATTAATCGAGAACAAGGTCCGATCAGGGATCGATACCGACCGTATAACGAAAACCACATAATCGGTGAATTGAGACATAACCCCGGATAAAATAACAAAATAAGTGATTGAGGTCAAGGGTCTCGGAGGTTGATGAACAAAAGTAGGTTCGACAGGCATGTCGGATCTAAGGAAGCCCCTCAGTTATTGGAGTATAACTTCAGCATGGATGCATCCGCCATCGTGTCGGCCATCGGACGCATCAAATACACTAAATGGCCTCAAACCATGTAGACCGATCCTGCCCAGAGAAATCCCAATCATGGCCACAAAACGGAAGATTGCAGGAAACTAATAGAGGAGATAGCCCGATTATTCAACAAAGGGCACCTTCGAGAATTTCTAAGCGATAGGGAGAAGAACCATTTTTAAAACAGGGATTTCGGCACGTAAAACGAACAAGAAGAACCACAACACGCCATTCACATGATCATCAGCGGTGCCGATATCCCTCAAGGACCGGTGCTTAAATGCACTAAGACATCGATTGTGAAAGAAAAGTAATCTCGAACTCAGGATTACGCACCTATAGGAACTTTGTCCTTCAATGATGAAGATGCAGAAGGAGTCATACAACCTCATAATGATGCACTGGTAATATCCGTACTTATGAATAAAACTAAAGTTACGAATGTGTTAATTGATCTATGTAGCTCGGCCAACATCATTAGTTTGAAGGTCGTGGAATAACTCGGTCTACAGGACCAGATCGTACCCACAACCCTAGTTCTAAACAGATTCAATATGGCATGTGAAACTACCAAAGGCGAGATAATCCCACTGATAAACGTGCCCGGGACCATCTAGGAAATGAAGTTCCACGTAATCGAAGGCGACATGAGGTATAACACCTATTTTGGAAGGCCATGGATCCATAACATGAGAGTTATACCTTCGACCCTACACCAGGTCCTTAAATTCCCAACATCAAGGGGAGTCAAAATAGTGTACGAAGAACAACCATCCGCAAGAGAAATGTTTTCCGTTGAGGAAGCGAATCCGATATCCTCGCCTTCGCCAATAAAGGGATCGGGCTCGAAAGGGAACGATATGCCAAACAACAATCACAAACATCAGCTTTAACCCAACTAGAAAATTAGAAGATCAATGAAGATGATGATCAAAGGACCATCGATCCTTCGTGGTTCCCGATGATTCCAACACTACTAAATCAACGATTGAGGAATTGGAGCAAGTCACACTAATCGGGCACTGGCCCGAACGGAAGGTATACCTGGGAGCGGGGTTGACCCCCGAAGTCAGGAAAAAACTTATTCAATTTCTTATCGATAATGTAGATTATTTTTCCTGGTCCTATTTAGATATAACAGGGATCCCACCGGATATAACGACACATCGGCTAAGTTTGGACCCTGGGTTCAGACCGGTGAAGCAAAAGAGAAGACCCCAGTCCGAGGTAAAGCACACATTCATAAAGGACGAGGTAACCAAACTTCTCAAAATAGGGTCCATTCGGGAGGTGAAATATCCTGAATGATTAGCTAATGTAGTTATAATGCCTAAAAAAGGAAACAAACTTAGAATGTGTGTAGATTATAAGGACTTGAACAAAGCATGCCCCAAAGATTCCTTTTCGCTGCCCAACATCAATCGCATGATCGATACCACGGCCGGCCACAAGATCCTTACTTTTCTTGATGCCTATTCTGGGTATAATCAAATCCAAATGAACCCGGAAGACCGGGAAAAGACTTCATTTGTCACCAAGTATGGAACATATTGTTATAATGTGATACTCTTTAGGCTAAAAAATGCAGGAGCTACTTACCAACGCCTAGTAAATAAAATGTTCGAGGAACAAATAGGTAAATCAATAGAAGTTTATATTGATGACATGCTAGTTAAGTCCTGCGCGCAGAGGACCATTTGACCCATTTGCAGGGAACATTCGAGATTTTAAGGAAATACAACATGAAGTTCAACCCCGAGAAGTGTGCTTTCGCGGTCGGTTCGGGCAAGTTCCTCGGCTTCATGGTGTCAAATTGGGGGATCGAGATTAACCCTGATAAAATCAAGGCCATCGAAGACATCGCCATTGTGGATAGCGTAAAAGTCGTACAGAGGCTAACGAGACGGATTGTAGCCTTGGGCCGATTCATTTCAAGGTCGTCAAATCGAAGTCATAAATTTTTCTCTCTACTAAAAAAGAAGAACGATTTCGCTTGGACCCCGGAATGCCAGGAATTAAAATGATATCTATCGAGCCCACCACTGCTTCATACTCCAAAAATAGACAAAAAACATTTGCTTGTACTTGGCAGCATCGAAATTCGTGGTAAGCGGTGTCCTAGTTTAAGAAGAGCAAGGTACGCAATTTTCCATTTATTATGTAAGTCAAACCTTAGGAGAAACAGAAACCAGATATCCGCACCTAGAAAAATTGGCACTTGCACTGATAAGCGCCTCCAGAAAGTTAAGACAGTACTTTCAATATCACCCCATATGCGTATTGACCACTTACCCGCTTCGTAATATTTTGCACAAGCCTGAACTATTAGGCTGATTGGCCAAATGGGCCGTCAAACTCAGTGGGTACGATATCGAGTATCAATCCCGTACGGCCATCAAGTGTCAAATTTTAGTGGACTTCGTGGCCGATTTCACGCCGACCCTCGTATCCGAAGTCGAAAAAGAACTCTTATTGAAATTGGGTACGTCATCGGGGGTATAGACCCTTTTTACGGACGGGGCTTCGAACGTGAAGGGGTCCGGGCTAGGCATCGTTTTAAAGCCACCCACGGGTAACACTATTAGGCAATCTATCAAAACTACTAGGTTGACTAACATCGAGGCCAAATATGAGGCCATGATTACAGGACTCGAGCTAGCTAAAAGCTTGGTAGCAGAAGTCATTGAAGCCAAGTGTGACTCTTTGCTGGTGGTAAATCAAGTAAACAAAACCTTCGAAGTTCGAGAAGATAGAATGTAAAGGTATTTGGACAAACTGCAGGTCATTTTGCACCATTTCAAAGAATGGACTTTACAGCATGTTCTGCGAGAGCAAAACAGTGAGGCTAATGCACTTGCAAATTTGGGATCATCGGTCGAGGAAGGCGATATAAGCTCGGGGACTGTCGCTCAAATCTCGAGATCCGTGATCGAAGAAGGTCATGCCGAGATAAATTCTACGAGCTTAACCTGGGATTGGAGGAATAAGTATATCGAATACTTAAAGAATGGAAAACTCCCATAGGAACCTAAAACTTTAAGGGCCCTACGAACCAAAGCTGCTCGATTCACATTAACTGCAGATGGAACACTATACCGAAGGACATTCGATGGACCATTGGCAATATGCTTAGGTCTAGGAGGCACCGATTACATCCTACGTGAGGTGCACGAGGGCACTTGTGGAAACTACTCCGGTGCCGATTCATTAGTCTGAAATATAATCAGGGCAGGGTATTATTGGATCGATATGGGCAAAGATGCAAAGGAGTTTGTTCGAAAATGTGACAAATGTCAAAGGTTTGCGCCAATGATCCATCAGCCCGGAGAGCAACTTCACTCAGTCCTATCCCCATGGCTATTCATGAAATGGGGAATGGATATCGTCGGCCCTCTGCCATCGGCCCCACATAAAGCTAAGTTCATTTTATTTATGACTAACTATTTATCGAAATGGGTTAAAGCACATGCGTTCGTGAAAGTAAGAGAGAAAGAGGTTATAGACTTTATTTGGGATCATATCGTATGTCGATTCGGGATACCCACCGAAATAGTGTATGACAATGGGAAACAGTTTGTCGGCAGCAAAGTGACAAAATTCTTCAAAGAACACAAAATAAAATGGATATTATCAACACCGTATCACCACAATGGGAATGGACAGGCCGAATCAACGAACAAAACTATCATTCAAAACCTAAAGAAGAGGCTGAACGACACTAAAAGAAAATGGAGAGAAATCCTACCCGAAGTCCTTTGGGCATATCGAACAATATCAAAATCTAGTACGGAGGCAACCCCATTCTCCTTAGTATATGGCTCTAAATCCTTAATTCCAGTCGAAGTCGGGAAACCCAGTGCCAGGTTTTGATATACAACAGAAGAGTCAAATAACGAGGCTATGAACACTAGCCTCGAATTAACGGATGAAAAGCGAGCTGCTCTCGTCCAATTGGCCGCCCAAAAGAAGCGAATCGAAAAATACTATAATCGAAAAACCAAGTTTCGCCATTTTAAACTCGGGGACTTCGTGCTAAGGAAATCCACCCTCAGTACCCGAAATCCAAACAAAGGAAAACTAGGACCGAACTGGGAATGACTGTATCAGGTTCTCGAAGACGTCGGAAAAGGATCATACAAGCTCGGTATTATAAATGGCAAACAACTATCAAGCAATTGGAATATGTCGCACCTAAAACGATACTACTGCTAAGGTACGACCCTCCCATATTCGTTTACATTTCGAAACTAACCCCTGCAGGAGTCCGATCAGAAGCTAGGATGGATCCTTCAATACGAAGCCCTAGGTCTGGAAGCACGCGTTGCACTCTTTTTCCCTTAGATCGGTTTTATCCCAAATGGGTTTTTCGGCAAGGTTTTTAATGAGACAACCAATGATCGTGCTAAACTTAGAAACAATTCAACAGTATCTGAGGCCTCTTTACAATCGACCTCGAATACTGGGGGCATTAACCCTCAAATATATCAAGTTCTGATGCAAGAAAGTTATTTCGTAACAACAGGGTTCCAATAGGAAAAATTATAAGAGCCAAATGGTCAAAACGAACCATGTTCATGTAGTTGGCCCAAGTCCTGACTCAAAACATGAACACATGTATAATGACTTACAAAGAAAGTTCTCTTCTTTACCGATATCTTATATCCAAGAAAAATTCCTCTATTTCGAGATTTATTGTGCAAACAGGATTGAGATAAATCTTCGAGTCCGAGCAAACACTCACTCGACTATTACGCCTACGGGCTACATTACTTCGAGTTCGAAATATTCACTCGACTAATAAGCCTACGGGCTACTCTTATTCCGAGTTCGAGCAAACACTCACTCGACTATTACGCCTACGGGCTACATTACTTCGAGTTCGAAATATTCACTCGACTAATAAGCCTACGGGCTACTCTTATTCCGAGTTCGAGCAAACACTCACTCGACCATTATGCTTACGGGCTACATTATTTCGCGTTCGAAACATTCACTCGACTAAACCTACGGGCTACATTTCTTCGAGTTCGAAATCATTCACTCGACCATTACGCCTACGGGCTACATTACTTCGAGTTTGAAACACTCACTCGATTATTACGCCTACGGGCTACATTACTTCGAGTTCGAAACATTCACTCGACTACTAAGCCTAAGGGCTACATTTCTTCGAGTTCGAAAACATTCACTCGACCATTACGCCTACGGGCTACACTACTTCTAGTTCAACTCATTCACTCGACCATTACGCCTATGGGCTATATTACTTCGAGTTCGAAATATTCACTCGACTATTACGCCTATGGGCTACATTACTTCGAGTTTGAAACATTCACTCGACTAATAAGACTACAGCCTACTCTTATTTTGAGTTCGAGCAAATACTCACTCGACCATTACGCCTGCGGGCTACATTACTTCGAGTTCAAATAATTCACTCGACTAATAAGCCTACTAGCTATATTACTTCGGTATCGAAACATTCACTCGACTAATAAGCCTACGGGCTACTTTTATTTCAAGTTCGAGCAAGCACTCACTCGACCATTACGCCTACGGGCCATATTACTTCGAGTTCGAAACAGTCACTCGACCACTACGCCTACAGGCTGTATTACATCGAATTTGAATTACTCACTCAACTAATAAACCTAAGGGCTACATCATCTCAAGTTTGAGCAATCACTCAACTCGACTACTAAGCATATGAGCTATCTTATTTAAAGTTTGAGTAAGCGCTCACTCGGTTATAAAGGCTACGAAGTCCAAATTCGATCAAATTGCCTAAATCATTGTGAAAATATTCACAAGGCATGAATAAAATCTTCACAAGGCAAGAAACAAAATAGAAGCAAGTCGGTAAAATAAAAAGATATTTTTATATATAAAAGATTGTTTACATGATTGATTGCAACGTAGAAACTAAGGGCTAAGTTTCTTGGTTATCTCCGGGAGTGGTCTCTTCTCCACCGGGCTCCCCTCCATTCTTGGACCCGCTCTTACTCCCATCATCATCATCATCATTATCGGAAGCCAAGGCTTTAGCATCGGCTTTGAGTTCTTTAACCCTTTTTATCTCTTCAGCGAGATCGAAACCTCGAGCATGGATCTCCTCGAGTGTCTCCCTCCGAGATTGGCACTTAGCACGTTCAGTGACCCAATATGCTCGAGTATCGGCGGTCTCGGCTGCCTCTCTTGCTTGGACCTGGGCAGCCTCAGCATCGGCCCGATAGACGTCCACGAGTGCATCCGCATTGGCCTTTGCCTTTTCGGCATCAGATTCGGCCTTGGCAAGTTCAGAGGCCAACCGAGCCTCGAGATCCTCTATTCTTCTTGTTTGAACCGAGCCTTTATCCTTCATTTTTTGAAGTTGGTTTTCGACCGATGATAATTGGGCTAGAGCAGCTTCTTTCTCTGCAGCAAAGCGGTCCATACCTTCTTACCACTTCAAAGACCCCGCTTTTATCACATCGACTTCTTCACGGAGTTTTTCTATCATCTCAATTTTCTGCTGCAGTTGTGAGACCGAAACATTAGCCATCGTTCCGGTATCGAGCCCATAGACTTTTTAAAAGTATTATTACCTACTCGAACAGATCGGTCTGATCTTGGTGAGCCTTGGCTAACTCAGCTCGGAGGTTTTTTATTTCCTCTTCCCTTTTCCCTAAGAGGAGTTTTAGGGAGTTCCTCTCCTCCGTAACCTGTTGAAGGTCGGCCTCATATCGACGTAGCTCAGTTCGGGACCGAGAATATGCTTCTCGATGAACTATCGTGGCCTGCAAAGAAAGAAGAAACGAAGTTAGAAAAGAAAAGCAAACATAAAGGTAATACCAACAAAATAAATTAAGGATTGCCTGATTTAAAGCTTGTTGCACCCGTGAAAAAGATCTGATGCATCACTAGTACCAGCAACATTCTCGACATCGGTAAACAAGTCATGAAAAGGATCCTCTCCATCATGAGACTTGTCTAGTTCGAGGGCCCCCAAAGCTTGGGCTTCCCGAATCGCCCCTGCGAAAAAAACAGGGAATGTGAGCGAGTCTTTAATTGCTAATTCCCCAAGTGAATCACTTAGAGCATTCTCTTTGGTTCGAAGAGATTCGAGGAGAGCCCCTTCAGACATATCCCCCATCCGTTGGCTTCGATGGGATGCATCTTCGATCTCTAACAACTCGGGGACTCCACCCGAATCTTTCTCTGATATATCCTCAATTCGAGGCGGAGCCTTATGAACCACCATCGATCCAGCTGCCTGTGGAACGTCGGTGGTCTTCTTCGTTCGGGCCGCCAGCGTGGACCCATCATTTTCTTCTTCTTCTTCTTCTTCCTCTTCTTCTTCTTCTTCTTCTTCTTCTTCTTCTTCTTCTTCTTCTTCTTCTTCTTCTTCTTCTTCTTCTTCATCCCTTAGACGCAGAACAGATTCTATGGTCAAAGGAATGGTATTCTTGTTCGGCTTACGAGCCTTCCTCTTTTTCGGTTTTGGATCTTCGGGAACGGAAGCTCTTTTCCTCTTATTATCTTTCACCGGCTTGGGGACACAGGCCGAAGCCTCTTCCTCGACGGATGAGGGCCTTAAAACTACATCTTTGCCCACACCTACATATGCAATTTTATATTAAAGTATATGAAAAACATCTCGTTCGAACTACCAAAAGTACGAGAAAGGGGCTTACCATGATTTTTGGCCTCCCATCAGCCCTTTGACTAATCACGCCATGAGCGCTCGGCGTATGTGGAGGTCAAAGCCAGAGCTCGTACTCAGTTCTTGAGATTGGGAACTACTCCGGGCATCCAGGGAACTGTTGCATCGCAAAAAAAGGAATATCGGTGAGAAAAGAAATGAAAGGGAAAAATAGAAGGAAGCAACAGCAGAATTACACTTACGTTTCATATTCCACTCCTCAAGAAAAGACATCTTTTCAGTCGGAATCAGGTCTGAAGTCCTTACTCGAACAAACCTGTCCATTCAGCCTCGATCCCTGTCCTCATCAATGCTCGAGAACAGAGCCTTGGTAGCCCGACGCTGAAGTTTTATTAACCCTCCTCGAAAAAGGCAAGGACGGTACAATCGGATGAGATGGTCGAGGGTGAACAACATCCCCTCGATTTTGTTCACAAAGTATCGAATCAAAATAACGGTCCACCAAAACGAAGGATGGACCTAGCCTAGGGTTACTTGGTATTGACGACAGAAGTCAATAATAATAGAGTCGAGGGGACCTAACGTGAAAGGGTAAGTATACGCACTTAAAAACCCTTTCACGTAAGTGGTGATATCTTCGTCGGAAGAAGGGATTATTATTTCTTTGTTCTCCCACTTGTAATCTTTCTTTAGTTGTTTGAGGTGCCTCTAGGTTATCGAGCACATGTACCTCGATACTGGCTTACATCGCCCGGGAACCGATGAGCCTTTATCAACCTTAAAATCAGAGGTAAGAACACACGCCCCAGGAACGTACTCCTCAGGCCGTGGCTCTACCGGTGTTTCGTCGGCGGCAGACTGTGAAAATGAAGCTTTCTCTTTCTGAGGAATGGTTTGTGATGTTTTTGCCATTTTCGAATTTAAAGATCGAGAATAGAAGAAAGTGACAAAGATTTGGTAATTTTGAAGAAGGGCTTTTGCAAAGAGGAATCACAGATTTGCGAATAAACTCAGAGGATACGAAAAAGAACTTGGAAAATTTGGAATATTGAAGATGTAAAAGTGGTAAATGGTAAAAGGAAGGGCTATTTATAGATTAAAGCAATTGTGGTGGTCGACCACCGTCTGACATGCATTAAATGCTTTGAAAAACTAAATCGACGGGATAGCTATCACGTGCGTCATGATCGAGCCCAATGTGAACGTCAGCTTATAATCCAATCGAGCCATTGAGAAATCATATCGTCTCTCACCACATCCTTTCCGAGAAACGAGGGGACTATCTGTATACGGTCGAAATAGATTTCGGCCTTCGTACGATTGATCGAGGTCGAAACATAATGGATCGAAGAAAGACTTTGTAATATCGAGATGGGCTCCGAAGATGGTATAACATGCTTTAGATTTCGGGTATAGGTCAAATACCGAGTTTGAAGTCATTATCGAGCTCGTGTCCGAATCAAACTATGATGAGATGATTTCGAGCTTAAGGGGCAGAGGCCAACCGGGACCGAGTCCGAATCATCACCTGATCCCGAGTCCATATCGAGTTCTAGAAGCAATACCGACCAGCACCGAGGCCAATCGAGTTCGAGCTCAGAGACAAGAGCTGTTGCAAACACACTAAGGGAGAGAATCTCGGCGAAAATTAGGGAAAAACTGATTTATCATGGGTTCTCCACTATGTATTTTTAGTTATATCTAAAATAAAATCCTCCACTATAAAGAAGATGGCTACATTTGTATAGAGGGCATTTTTTGCTTACATTATAATTCAAGCACCATATTCTCATATATTCAAGGATTATTCTTTTAAACTTCATTAATTGATTCACTGTGCTTAGTCCTAAAAATCATCTTCTTTCCAACCTTGTTTATTTTGCATTATTTGCAATCCATATTTACTATTTCTATTTATCCCTACTATTTGTATCAAGCTATACCACATATCATTAGAACTACGTACAAATTCAACTTTATCCGTTTTTCGGGTAAACAATGTCGATAGACCATAATGCCATATAAAGTCCATGGAACTTTTTGTCTTTGAAATGCCTTACTTAACATTAACGTACAAATACAAATAAAATATTTTATAATTACTTAGTGTCAAATAGTGTAAGTACATGAAAAATATTTAGTAGCATTTAATAATAATGCGAAATAAAAAAATATTTTAACAACTATTCATTAGCATGACACTTATGTCAATCTAAGCTTCTAATTCTACGGCTCATAATAGAAATAAGAGTTGCAACTTAGCTCCATAATTGACAACTACAGCAACGATGATTTAGTCCCACACTTCCACTAGTATCGAATACAATTCATCAAGATATGCGTAAGAAAAAATAGTTTTCAATTCGTTGTGTTGCAATATATTGCCTGATTTTATAATTCTATCATAACGCATAACTGTCATCTAAATATTAAACATTTGATTGTAGTAAAGATCTAAAAGATTGTGAGCAGAATTTTGATGTTTAACTCATACTTGGAGTAGAATCATTATAAGTTGATGTCCCGCTATATCTCGCATATATGTTTCTAAACCAGTTGTAGCATCATAGATAATAGGATTATTATTCTGCTAAAGAAAGAAAAAATATATTAGTATCAAAGTAGTATAGAAAATACAGCACCCCATCTAATAGGATATTTGCTAGTTTTGTGTACAATATGAAGAGCATATACAAGACTTTTCAGATTTTTTTTAACTTGATCCCAAGTTAAATCTGTAGTCAAGAAAACACATGTGAATTAATATTGCAAGATTTAATTGTCATCAAATTTGAACGATATTTTACCCTGCAAGTTAAGCGTTACTCCAAGAATAATCTTTGTACAAATATGTAAATATACACTATGATAAAAGTAAGAAAAAAAAGTAAATATTTAAGAAGAATTAACCCAAATAAACACCCACCTTATATCTTAAATTAAATTACATGTATAATTTATATATAATATATGTATAATTATGTATAATCTATGTATACCGAAAATAAACATTGAATCTCACGCACTATTTGTGTAATAATCCAATGTTTAATCCCTACATCACATGTATAAATTACACGTATTTGCTTTCAGGCATAATAATTTTAAAAATAGTTCAGAACTTTCGATAAGCTTTACCAAGGGAAGTGGATTTCAATGAACCTTCTTATGCATACGGATTTTGGAAGCTAGGACTTCAAAAAGTCAGATGGAGGATTTATTGGCTTTTAATAAGTAAAAAATAAAAAGTCAGATGGAGGATTTATTGGCTTTTAATAAATAAAAAATTGAGAGTTAATTCGTTGGACGACCATTAAGTTATGAAAATAACCTACCAAATGCATCTTTATTTTCTTTAGGACAATGAAGTCAACCAACTACTATTACTCTTTACTTCGGAAAAACACAAATATTTATTTAATCTGCCACGAAAGAAGAATATATAGGATTTTGGTCTAGAATGAGCGAATGGAAATTAGGATAAGGGAAACTTCATCCAAATATTAATTACTATATGATGGAATAAGAGTGTAGAGAATTTTTATAGTATACGAGTATTAAGGGTGTGTTTGGTATGGAGGAAAATGCTTTCCATGAAAAATGTTTTCTTAGGAAATGCTTTCATGGAAAATGAGTGGTTTTATGACTTATTTTTCCTTGTTTGGTTGGTCAAAAATAGAAAATGAGTGATTTTATGACTTGTTTTCCCTTGTTTGGTTGGCAGAGTGAAAAAATATTTTCTAGTTTTTGGTTAGAGAATAGAAATATTTTTTAGGAAAATATTTTTTATGCTACTTTTCCCACTCACCCCTTCCCTCAAGTTCCCATGTTTCCTGTGCTCTGACTGCTCTCCTCCCCCCCCCCCCCCCAGATACCCAACATTTTCAGAACTAAAAAGAAAATATTTTTTTGGTTAAAAAAAGTACTATTTCTATAACATGAAATTAAAGTACTTATTTTGTTGAAATGAAAGGAAATATTTTTTCTACATCATGAAAATACTCATTTTGTTGAAATGAAATAAAATACTTTTTCTACATGAAAATAAAATATTTTTTTTGCTGAAATGAAAGAAAATATTTTTTCTACATCATGAAAAAAAACTTTTTTTTGTTGAAATGAAAGAAAATACTTTTTACTACATCGTTTTGTTAAAATAAAAGAAAATACTTTATTTACATCATGAAAAAGTACTTTTTGTTAAAATGAAAAACAAAATACTTTTTTTATATCATGAAAAGAAAAATACTTATTTGTTGAAATGAAAAAAGTACTTTATCTATAACATGAAAAGAAAGTATCATTAATAATATTCTATTTAGGGCGGGGGGTTGGATTGGGGTAGATGGGGTGGTGGGGTTGGGTTGGGTCGGTGGGGATGAGAAATAAGGTGGAGAATGTTAAAAAAGAGTTTTGAAAAATATTTTCCCTTCTCTTGATAGGAAAAATATTTTTCCTCCAATTGAAAGAAAATAAATTAATGAGAAAAATATTTTCCAAAACATTTAATCCAACCAAACATAGGAAAATTGAAAAATATTTTCCTTTCGTACCAAACATATGTAAGCTTCAAAATGCACTGCTTACCGTGAGTAAAGTTTTTTCAAATGACTTATGTCTTAAAATCTTAGTAGATTTGTCAAATAACCTAACATATGGATATGGACTGTAATTATATGTAATTCTCTCTAAAAACAAAGTTTAAAGTAGATTGTTAAACAAACTTTAAAACTTAAAATTAAAAATTGTAACGACTCGATCGGTCGTTTGGAAAGTTGTAACCCCATTCTCCCATTTACTGCTCAATTTATGCTTTACAATTGTTGTGTGACTTGTCGGGTGATTAGTTTGGGTCCGGTGAGATTTTAGAAATGAATTTGGAACACTTAGTTTCAAAGTTTAAAGTTTAAGTTGAAATAATGACCTGATGTTGACTTATGTATAAATGACCCCGAAATAAAGTTTTGATGATTCCAATAGCTCCGTATGATAATTTTGGACTTAGGAGCGTTTCCGAAAACTTATTTGAAAGTCCGTAGCTAAATTAGGCTTGAAATGGTTAAAATAGAAATTTAAGTTTGGAAGTATAACCAAGGAGTTAACTTTTTGATATCAGAGTCGGAATCCAGTTCTGAAATTTTTTATAGCTCCGCTATGTTATTTATGACTTATGTGCAAAATTTGAGGTCAATCGGACTTGATTTGATAGGTTTCAGTATCGAATGTAGAAGTTGAAAATTCTTAAGTTTCATTAAGCTTGAATTGGGGTGTATTTTGTGATTTTAGCGTTATTTGATGTGATTTGAGGTTTTGACTAACTCCGTATGATATTGTAGGACTTGTTGGTATGATTGGTTGAGGTCCCGAGGGCCTCGGGCGTAATTCGGATCATGTTCGGCGCATTTCAAAAACTTGAAACTACTGAACCTGCTGCTACTGGTTTCCTTCTTCGCGTACGCGGGGGAGGTCTCGCGTTCGCGAAGAGTACCTGGAAGCCAGTGGAGTTTTGTTCTTCGCGTTCGCGTACGAGGGTTTCGAGTTCGCGAATGCCTGGACTCAGCACGCACCGCGTTCGTGTGGACAAGCTCGCGTTCGCGAAGAGAAAGAAGAGGCAGCTGGGACCCCACACATTTGGTCTTCGCGTTCGCGATGGACGTTTCGCATTCGCGAAGCTTAAGATCTGATAGGCATCGCATTCGCGAGAGGAGCCTCGTGTTCGCGAAGAAGAAAATTTGGCAGGCACATTTTTATGCTTCACGAACGCGAGGCAAGAGCCGCGTTCGCGAAGAAGAAACCACTAGACATAAACTTTAAGTTGTGTCTCATTTTCTATTTTTGACAAATTGGAGCTCGGGAAGAGGCGATTTTCAAGGAAAACAACGGTATAAGTGTTCTTAACTCCATATTGGTCAAATTACCTGAATCCATGGTTGTTTTTAATATTTAATTGAGGATTTAAGTTGGAAGATTTAGAAAACCCTCTCGATTTAAATTGAAGATTTGAGGGTCGAGTTGATGTCAGATGTTAGTACAAATTATATGGTTAGACTCGTGGTTGAATGGGTGTTCGTATTTTATAACTTTTGTCGGGTTCCGAGATATGGGCCCTACGAGTGATTTTTGGGGTAAAATTTCGATTTTTTGTTAGAAAATTTGTATCTTCATATGAAAATTATTCCTATAATCTATATTGATTGAATCGAATTAATTATGACTAGATTCGATCCGATCGGAGTCAGAAAATCGAGGAAAAGGCATACTACATGACTGATTGAGCGTGATTTGAGGTAAGTGACTTGTCTAACCTTGTGTGGGGAAAATTCCCCTTAGGATTAGTATTGATATGAAAATGTTGAGGTGTTGAAAGTCATGTACATGAGGTGACGAGTGTGTACACTGTTAAATGTGAAAGATTATGTCTTTAAATTGTGTAGAGCACTGTTGTATATTAATTGAATTATTTTATTCTGTTATATTCATCATCATTAATATATTTTCGTATTTTAAATTTGCCTGGCCTATTTCTACTAAATGTTTTACTTATTTAGTTGAAACTCAATTTTTTTTGTTCTGTGCATTATTTGAAGGTTGGATTTCTTAATTTAAATATTATTAAAAATAAAGTATTTTAAATTTAAAAATTTTGATGTTAAGTCAAGATGTTAAATTTGTGAAATATTATTTTTGCTAAATATTTTGTGAAGATTTTTGTATTCATTGTGATTGAGTCGTGAGCTCCGTATTATGAAAATAATGGATATTATTCTGATGAATATTTTGTGAAATTTTGTACTCATTGTGATTGAGCTGTGAGCTCCTTCTTGTGAAAAATGTCACGACCCAATTTTACCTATAGGTTGTGATGGCGCCCAACACTACAGCTAGGCAAACCAACTGATAAATCAAACGTATATTGATTAAACTTTTAATCCAAGAAAATAATAAAATACCAAATTCTACCAATGTGTGTGACAAGACCCAGTGTCACAAGTGCATGAGCATCTAGTAGATTATACAAAACTCCAAATACTGTCTGAAATGAAATAGACAGAATGTAAATATAAGAAGAGACACTAGTAGTTGCAGAACGGCTCAGAAAGGCAGCTCACCACTATACCTCGGGATGACGTGGATATGTGATGATAGGTCCTCCACTAGTACCTGTCTAAAATCATGCACAAAAAGTGCAGCAAGTGTAGTATGAGTACGTAAATAACGTGTATCTAGTAAGTATCAAGCCTAATCTCGAAGTGGTAGAGACGAGATGACCGACTTTAACACTCACTATGGGTCAATAATAATAATTGAAATAAAACTAGAATATTTAAATCAGCATGATTCACAAAATATAACCATAATTTATTTAACCAGCAGAAATAATTAAATTTCTTCAAAATGCAACAATTCTCAATATATGTATTAAATCCTTCAATTTCAATAAAAATTCCAATTTATCAAATAGCTTTACAAGCTGCAATTCAGTTTCAATGAATTTTAAATTTATCAAATAGCTTTACAAGCTGCAATTCAATTTCAATGAATTTTCAATTTATCAAATACCTTTACAAGCTACAATAAACCGTCAAAGTATCGTGTAATTATTACTATTATTATTAAGCACGATTTCTGTCGAGGTCGTACGGCCCGATCCAGAGTGTCGTGTACACTGCCGAGGGACGTGCGGCACAATCCATAAATGCATCTATCCTGCCGAGGCGTTCGGCCTGATCCGCAAGAAAGGAGGACATTTTCTTATGTACCTCCGGAATAGGAGTATTTATTGTAAAATTTATTCGAGAGGATAATAATTTATTTCAACAATTAATTAATCTAAACAAAAATTAAGCATATGAAAATTTCATATTTTTCTACCTTTCATAACAATTCACAATATATACATCAAATATTTTAATTAATAAAGAATACAATTTACACAAGTAATTCATGCTTTGAGTCCTAAACTACCCGGACTTTAGCATTAATAGTAGCTACGNTGAAAATTTCATATTTTTCTACCTTTTATAACAATTCACAATATATACATCAAATATTTTAATTAATAAAGAATACAATTTACACAAGTAATTCATGCTTTGAGTTCTAAACTACCCGAACTTTAGCATTAATAGTAGCTACGCACGGACTCTCGTCACCTCGTGCGTACGTAACCCCCGCAATTAGCAATAATTATTTAATTTAATCACCCATGGGGTAAATTTTCCCCTCACAAGATTAGACAAGATGCTTACCTCGTCTTGCTCCAATTTAATCTACTAGAAGGCCTTTTCCACGATTATCCAACTCTGTTTGGCTCGAATCTAGCCAAAATAATTCGATACAATCACTAAAAATTATAGGAATTAATTCTATAAGAAAATACTACATTTTTAATAAAAATTTTGAAATTAATTAAAAATTCGTTCGTGGGGTCCATGTCTCGAAATCCGGTGAAAGTTACGAAATCCGACATCCCATTAAATTACGAGTCCGACCATACCAGTTTCACTCAGATCCGTCTCCGAATCGATACCGAAATCTCAAAAATTCGTTTCTATGAGATTTCTAAAAAGTTTCCAAATTTCAATGTCAAAACACTAATTAAATGATGAGAACAATGATATATTTATGTTTATAGACAAAATCCAAGTTAGAATCACTTACCCCAATGTATTTTCCTTGAAAATCTATCAAAAATCGCCTCTGCTCAAGCTCCAATTTATTAAAAATGGCGAATGGGACGAATGCCCTCTTTTTTAATTCTGCCCAGGCAACTCTCGATCCTCAGCCTCGATCCTCGGCCTCGATCCCCGACCTCAATCCTCAGCCTCGATCCTTAGCCTCGATCCACGGCTTCGATCCTCGGCTTCAATCCTCGGCCTCGATTTTGGGAGCTCGATTTTTGGGAGCTCGATATTTGGAGCTCGATTTTGGGCCTCGATCTTGAGCCTCGATTTTGGGCCGGAATTTTCAGCATAAAGGAAAAATTGTAGGAGCTGTGTTAAGTCCAGCTTTTGATCCGTTAACCATCCGAAACTCACCCGAAATTCTCGGGACCTCAACCAAATATACCAACAAATCCTAAAATATCATACGAACTTATTTGAAACCTCAAGTCACATAAAAGGACGCTAAAACCACGAATTATGCTCTCATTCAAGCTTAATGAATCTTAAAATTTCCAACTCCTACATTTGATGTCGAAATCTATCAAATCAACTCCGATTGACCTCAAATTTTACACATTGGTCATAAATGATATAACAGAGCTATGAAAATTTTCGGAACTTGATTGTGACTCCGGTATCAAAAAGTCAACTCCTCGGTCAAACTTCCAAACTTAAATTCTTGTTTTTAGTCATTTCAAGTCTAATTTAACTATGGACTTCCAAATAAAATTCCGAATACGCTCCTAAGTCCAAAATCACCATATGGAGCTGTTGGAATTATCAAAATTCTATTCCAGGGTCATTTTCACATAATTAGACATCCGGTCACTATTTGAACTTAAACATTTTAATTTTTTATCAAAATTCCATATCTCGGACTAGGGACTTCGGAATTTGATTCCGGGCATACGCCCAAGTGTCACGACCCAAAATCTCACCCGTCGTGATGGCACTTATCTCGATACTAGGCAAGCCGTTAATGTTACTAAACAATAATTTCTTTTAAGTTTGAGAATCAACAACAACAACAACCCAGTATAATCCCACTAGTGGGGTCTGGGGAGGGTAGTGTGTACGCAGACCTTACCCCTACCCTGGGGTAGAGAGGCTGTTTCCAAATGACCCTCGGCATCCTTCCCTCCAAGAACTCCCCACCTTGCTCTTGGGGTGACTCGAACTCACAACCTCTTGGTTGGAAGTGGAGGGTGCTTACCATCAGAGCAACCTACCTTGTCAAGTTGAGAATATAATATTTAAATACAATACAAAATCTCCCAAATACAAATACGAACACTCCCCAAAACCTGGTGTCATTAAGTACATGAGCATCTAATATGAATACAAATCTGGGAAAGTACGGTCTACAATAGTCTAATACCAAAAATTACAGTAATACGGAGATAGGGAAGGAGAGACAAGGTCTGCGAAATACGGCAGCTACCCCTGAATCTCCGAAAAATCAGCTGTACGGAAAAATCAACACCCACTATGTCCGGGAACACCTGGAATTGCACACGAAGTGCAGGGTGTAGTATGAGTACAACCAACTCAGCAAGTAACAATAATAAATAAGGAACTGAGGATAGTAACGAGCTATATAGTTATGGTTCATTTCTAGTAATCCCAGCAAAGAATAGACATGCTATCAAATCTGGTAGTTTAATGTCAAATCAATTTTTATACAGTTCATGTTCATGTAATCCGTATATCAACAATCTTTCAGAGATTTCACAACAATGACAGATAGCAACTAAATGCAACAACAAATGGAATTTAAGTACAACCTCTCACAATAACAATCACTCACTAGGCTCCCAGCCCTCATCACTCCCTGGGCTCCCAGCCCTCACTCAATGGGTACCCGCGCTCACTGGGCGTGTACAGACTCATGAGGGGCTCCTACAGCCCAAGCGCTATAAGCACGGACAACTCATGTGCTGCACGGACAACTCACATGCCATAATATAAATATCTGGATCTGCAGGGCCAACTCATGTGCTGCACGGCCAACTCACGTGCAATAATAATATAAGGATCCGCACGGTCAACTCACGTGCAATAATAATATCTGGTTCCGCACGGCCAACTCACGTGCTGCACGGCTAACTCACGTGCAATAATAATATAAGGATCCGCACGGCCAACTCACGTGCAATAATAATATCTGGATCCGCACGACCAACTCACATGCTCTAATAATATCTGGATCCGCACGGCTAACTCACGTGCAATAGTATAATATATAGATCTGCACGGCTAACTCACGTGCAATAATATAATATATATATATATATATATAGCCAACATGGTCTGCTGCGGTATGCAGCCCGATCCCAAAAATATCCTCACAATCAGGCCCTCAGCCTCACTCAGTCATAAACCTCTCAAGCCACTCGGGCATTTCAGTAAAACAGGGCATTCGGCCCAAAACATTTATATGCATCAAAATTAGAGTCACAAAAACTGAGTTATGCGGTAAACATGTATAAACATGACTGAGTATAGATTTTCAATCGAAAAATAATGAGAGGATAGTAAGAAAAAGGCCCTAAGGGTCCAAACAACACTGACGCAAGGCCCAAACATGGCATTCAGCCCAATTTACAGAAATTCTTTCTAAAACATATAAGTATCATATAATTTCCATAAAATATTCAACTTTATAGTTTCTACGGGACAGACCAAGTCACAATCCCCTCGGTGCACGCCCACACGCCTGTCACCTAACATGTGCGTAACCTCCAAAAATAATCATATGATACCAAAATTCAGGGTTTCATACCCTCAGGATCAGATTTAAAACTGTTACTTACTTCAACCCGTAAAATTCTTATTCCGAAATTTCCTTTCCTCGTGAATTGGTCTCCAACGCCTCGAATCTGGTCATAAATAATTCGATTCAATCAATACTAATTATTGTAATTAATTCCATAAAGAAATGCTAATTTTTCCAATAAAATCCGAAATTAACTCAAAAATCGCTCGTGGGTCCCACATCTCGGAACCCGACAAAAGTTACAAAATATGAACGCCCATCTAACCACGAGTTCAACCATATAAATTTTACCAAATTCCGACATCAACTCGACCCTCAAACCTTCAATTAAAATCTTTGAAGATTTCTACCATTTTCAACCCAATCTATACCCATTTGAACTCAACAATCTTTCCATAATCCTTATTGATATGTACAAATGATACTATTACACCCAAGAATCATACTCTTAATCACCCATCTTTACCCAAACTCGAAATTGAAGACTAGGGGTTAGAACCTTACCTCTTGGGTGAAGATCTTGTGATATTTCCTTGTTGGATTTCAAAGCTTGAACAAGATCTTGATGAACAAAGTTCTTGAGCTTCTTCCTCTCTCTAGAACACTTTCCCTTCTCTCTAAAAATATCAGATTTTTTTTTGCTCCAAAATGAGCTTTAAGGCTTATTTATCGAAGTTGGGTCGGGTTATAACAATAGAAGAATGGATACTCCAAACATTCCGGACCAGGCTACTGACCTGGCCTCGCCAGGATAAAGCCTGGTCTTAGCGCGCGATAGGCCTGGCCTCGCCAGGCTAAAG
Organism: Nicotiana otophora; assembly: GCA_000715115.1. Lineage (NCBI taxonomy): Eukaryota > Viridiplantae > Streptophyta > Magnoliopsida > Solanales > Solanaceae > Nicotiana > Nicotiana otophora. The sequence goes on from AWOL01S0002760.1 coordinate 192,239, forward strand.
CCTGGTTAACCCTGGCTTTTGGCTGGCCTCGCCAGGCTAAAGCATGGTCTTACACCTGGCCTTGCGAGCTCTGTAGCGAGCTACAGGACAGCCTTTGGGTATTTGATCATAACTTCTTGTAGGAATATCCGAATGACGAACGGTTTGAAGCATTGGAAAGTATACTCGAAGATATTTCATTTTATAATTAGATCATCACATAACTCCATATATATATGTAGATATTCTCATTCAAAGTTGGGTCCTGCGCGAACTCACTTGAAACTTTAGTCTTATGAAATTTCCCAACTTCTACATTCGATGCAGAAACCTATCGAATCAAGTCCGATTGACCTCAAATTTTGCACACAAGTCATAAATGACATAACGGACCTATTCCAAATTACGGAATTGAATTCCGACCCCGATATCAAAAAGTCAATCCCCCGGTCAAACTTTTCAAAAAACAACTTTCGGCATTTCAAGCCAAATTCCACTACGTACCTCCAAAAACTTTTCCGGACACGCTCCTAAATCCAAAGTCACCATACAGAGCTATTGGAATTATCAAAACTCTATTCGAATGTCGTTTACACATAAGTCGACATCCGGTCAACTATTTCAACTTAAGCTTCCAAAATAAAATTCATTCTTCCAAGCTAACTCCGAAGTACCTTAAAACCAAACCGATAATTTACACAAGTCATAATACCTCGTAGGAAGCTATTCAATACTTCAAATAGTTGAAAGGAGCGTAAATGCTTAAAACGACCGGTCGGGTCGTTACAATCTCCCCCATTTAAATATACGTTCGTCCTCGAACGTGCCAAGAGTTGTTTCCAAGCCACCACATCACTATTCCATCTTACCACGCACGTACCCCGGGGGTGATCTCACGTCACCCTATTCTATATAGGCCTGACTACACAACATAACTGAAAATCATTAATTTAAACTTAGCCCAAAAACCATGGAGCCAAATTTTTAACATCCAAAATTCTTTTCAATACCCGAATCTCACATCTATATACTGTATAAGTATGAACAAGCTGTATCCAGCCATAACCATAGTCCTAGATAAAATCACTTTCTATGCCGACCTTCAATATGTTCCTCCCAATATACCGGAATCCAACCTGATAGTATCCATTCTTGGTTCAATGACCTTATATTATCGAACATAACTATATGATTGACATGCCACACCAATACAACTCAATCCACAACTGCGCAACTTTGTACCCAAAAATGGAAAATGTCTCAAAGTAGAGAACCGTATTGTAAGTTCAACAAGTACCACCACCACTGTAATGCTATAATCTCATTATATTTTGTACAACCGATACATACAATTTTAATAACAGTAACCAGCTATTTTAGAGCTCACATTAACATCACTCGCACGGAAAACTCATGTGCTATCATATCAATAACGTAATCCGCCAGGCATGGTCACATGCCTCCAGTCCAAGCATATCATAGAGGAGTAATCAAATAAGGACACATGTATGTGATACATGAAATAAGATTCACATGCTCCTGGACTGGTATAAATAACGCGCCATAGCGTGAGCATGTGCAAAGTATGGTGTTACACTTCAAATTGGCATGTTAACGCAAAGATAGTAACTACTCATTTATTCAGGGGAATTAACCTCTTTTAAACCTCAAATGTAACCCAAATAGTTCTCAACAAAGGTACGAACACGAGAAACGTTATAACTTTACGCTCAACAGTCAACTCTAGGCATATCATAGACTAAGCATTCTTTCGAGTATGAGTACTGTCCCTGATGCCCGCACATTGGCTCAAACCCCGCATATATGCACACTTATAGCGTGTAGCTATCATAATTAATTAACGCAACTAGTGCCTCCACTAGGTAAAAATTAAAATACTCACCTCAAACAGACCGCAACCTGAAATAATATACTTCTGAGAACTCCTAGTCCCCAAATTTATCAAACACATGAATCACCGTAATTGATCCTAACTCCAGCACTAGAATGACTAACACGTCTTCTTTTCACGATCTTCCCATGACGAATACTTTCATAATTCTTTCGTGCCACATAGAAATAATTTGAATATTAGCAGTTTATAACCCAGGTGGGTACTGCAATATCGATGAACATCCGTAAGTCAAAACATAACGCGCCTTCTGAAATGCACACCCTTCTCAGGGATCCTCGGGAAATTATAGCATTCCTCTAAATATCTGAAACTGACCATTCTGTCCAAAATTCGTGATCATTATTTCAAGAATGAACTGCCACCTTATGCGTGTGAATCTAAATCCCGCACTCTACCATGTGAAAGGCACAAGAATCTCATTATCAACTCTGAGTCACCGGTAATTTACATACCCGGTTAGTTAGAAACCCTTCTCTCGCTTCTTTCCAGGAGGAAATCACAATATACAACATGTTTTCCACACCGGTAGAGAATATCTGGTTCAAACCGTCAAGAACACTTTGAAATCCATCTGCACATAAGTAAGCTATTAGAACAAAATTCCTCTAACTCGACCAAACCACGTAGGTCACCAAAACCCATGAATATTGCCACCAAAATATCTGTAGAGTCTCTCCACATCATAATTACCCTTATAAATACCACAACCGAAACACCCACTCTGAAAATACCTTATTTGAGTCTAAGGCCATTTCGTTCACCTTCCTGATACCGAAATATAAAATCCCTAATGATATACAAAAATGGCACAAGTCTCGACACCATCCAACTTAAATCTCATATTTTAGCCATAAACAAATCCGCCAAAAATTCTCAATTGTTACATATTAATCTTGAATCCATTGGAACTTTCTCGAGAGTCACCCCCATTGTTCAAATCCACATTACACCACCCAAATGGGCCAAAAGACACGTTCCCCATTAGTACAACAACACTCAAAGGAGTAACTCTACTTTAATACCACCTATCAGATTCATACTTCGTGCGCACTATATCATTCACAAATAACAACTCACTCATCCCACGATTTTTATATACTTATAAAGCGCAATATAATCTGTATCTAGAAATTTCCTTACTCGACTCATTCTCGAACTCCACCTCTGCAAGTCATCACCGATTCCCAAGTATACTTCAGACCAAAACAAAAAATATTTGACACATAACCATGAATTGAATTGTCAATAGAAGGCTCCCCCACTTGGCTCAAAGTCATAGATTAAAACACTTCATAACTCACAATACCCATACTTTATTACTGCCATAATACTACAGTCAGTTCAACGAAAATGCTTCTCAAGATCAAGACACACCAACCATAATTACCTCAAGTATCCGCTAAGTTGGCATTTATTCTCGTGACAGTCAAGTCAACCAGATTCAAATTCAAATCCCAATACATCTGCCCTACTGGTAGAAAAGAATATTCTCCACACAACATTATAAAGATCACACCTCTATAGTTTATTCCGCAGGTGATACCCCGCATGTTTAGCCTCAAACTGGCATCTTTTTATACCATTTTTACTCCCACAACTCCTACGTAATCACTTAACCTTCATGAGTTTGAACTCATCAACAAGACACGAAAATTCAATTTGTTCCACAATTACACCACATAAAAGATTCTTCAACACATTTATAACTCGAGATTCTATGTCAAATCGAGATAGAAATCAAATACCCAATAGTCCATTTTTTTTATATCCCTTAACCATCTGAATACATCCCGCGGTCACAATAAAAATCATCATATGGTCATCCAGCCATTCATCGAGCTACAAATTCCACTCATAGGGACACTACCACCGGACATATGAGTCAAATTGTACAAGTTCATACAATTGAAACTACCGAGCCTAAGCTGCGATCTAATCCTGGCCTCAAGTCCTCCAGACTGGCCCATCACCAAAACACAGAATACACATTTCGAACCTCGTTCATGAAATAACAAGCCGTGATCCACAGCTGATACCGAGAGCTCATGTGTGCATACAAATGCGTGGAAGGAATTCAAAGAGTTATGTTTCAAGATAAATCAATTCCGCACGATAGAATACAAGAAAGTGAAATTTTCCTAAGGGTTCGGCAGCCTCTCGAAGATAAGTACAGACGTCTCCGTACCGATCCGCAAGACTCTACTAAACCTGCTCATGACTCGTGAGAC